>VDFB02028974.1:0-127703 GCA_007258455.2 Sequoia sempervirens
GAGAGTGGAAGAGGGTGGAAGAGAGTTATTTGAGAGTGGGAGAGGGCAGGAGAGGGTGCGAGATAGTGGGAGACGGTGGGAGAGAGGGTGGGAGAGGGTGAGAGAGTGTGGGAGAGAGTGGGAGAGAGTGGGAGAGAGTGGGAGAGCATGGGAGAGGGTGGAAGAGACCACCTTTATTTTACCCATTATAGAGCCTTTCAACATATCCAACAATCACCAATGCTTGTTTTGTACCAAAAAACACAAATTATCCCACCATATGCTTGTTTTCTACGCTTTTAAGGGCCCAAATTATCCCACTTTTAGAAAGGGACCACCTTCAAAACTTGTCCAAATCTCCTCAAACCTTGGGGCAGCACTTTATATCTATCAAAACTTCAAATTATAGCATTAGATTGTAGAGATTCAATCATTTACCACCCAAACCATAAAACCCTCTCCCCAGGCTTAGAAATCGTATGTTTTTATTGAGAGTAGCACTTGCCAAACACTCCAAAACTTGAAAACTATTGAAACAAGCCTAATATACCCTGCTCATGCTCAATCTAACATAAAATAACGCTGCCCAACTCAAAAACTCAATTTCAGTCACCAAAAGCTCAATTTTGTTAAGGAAAACTAACATTTGAAAGAGGTGACCGTTGGTCTCCCTCTTTAATAGACTTTTACAACCCTTCACTATTAGTTAATTTGACTTGACTTAGCACTTTTTGCATAGGTAAAATTATTTGTCATGCCGAAGAAACGAACTGCTAAAGGGAAAAAACTAATAGATTATCAACTCCAAGCCTTCAGAGATAAATTGAAAAAATGGATGGGGGAATGTCGTGAAAAGAAAAAATTGGGAACTATTGAAGAAAACAAGCCAGTTGAAGAGGAACCTCAACCATCAAAAAGAGAAAAGAAATGGGCAGCAAAAAGGGCACAAATGTGAAAGAGTTGTGCTAGGGAAGATGCAGATACCGTAGTTGGAGACACACCCTCTACCGTAAGTGAATACGAAGGGACACCATTAAGCACAAGCGAATATGGAGGGACACCATCTACCACAAGTGAGTATGTTTGGGCACCATCCACCACATCTGAAGTTGAAAGTACATCATCACTCGGATTTGACGAACAAGGTATACCATCATCCCCACGTGAACCTCAAGGTATGTATTCTATTCCACCCTCGGTTGAAGGTACGCAATCTAGCCCACCTCAATTAAATATTGATGAAATTGCTAATGATGAGATGTATGTACCTAAGAGAACACCACCTAGAATTTTGCGTAGAAAGCCAAAGTTTTTGATTAATATTGATGACGATATTTTGTAGCACATGGAAGGTAAGATTCCAGAACACACTTGTAGAAGATTTGCTGATAAGATTTGGAAAATGCTCTTTGAAAGGCTAAATGAGACCGGAAGATGTCAACTATTTGTTCAAATGATGCGGGGTTTAAATTATAGAAACATCATGAAGACTCTTGGGTTGAGAACATCGAATGCATCAAGTGAAAACACTATTGTGAAGAATCTAATGAATAGTAATGTCACCCGACGTGTCATTACATCGACTTTGGTAAGCTATCAAACAAAGAGATCTCGTCTCATTAAAAAGACAAGTGAACAAATGGGAATTAGGAGAATTTTTTTATCAAAAGCCATTCAAAGGCGGCAAATAATTGAGGGCACTGATTTAAATGAATTATGAGCATTCTTGGGAAGACTACCACATAAAGATAAAAAAGTTGTTGAAGCATTGAGAACACTAATTGAAGATTATTGGAAGAATAATACAAGGACATCTTTGAATCAAAGGGATGTTGTAAGAAGGAGAATCGGTAGTCGGAACCGTGAGCCACATCCAAAACATTTTTTTGATACGACTCAAACCCAATTTTTTCATAAATCTCAAAATGCTTATCCTCAAATTACTATTTCTCAAAGATTTTTTGAAATGTTTAAACCTTTTTATGTGAAGATAAATCACACATGCACTACTTGTTGCTGTAGACTACATATTAAATTCGCTAACCATTATGATGTTTATCGTTCTATATGTTTAGATTTGCATACTAACGATGTTTTACAATATTGTGGCATAAAAGCCCCACCAAAATGTTCAAGAGAGTTCTTATCAAAAAAATTATGTCAAATAGAGGATGGCCAAATATTCTACAGGACAAAATGCTTGGATGGTTCATGCGAGCATTGCGGTGGCTTACAACGAATGCTAGTATGTCAATATATGGAAAGCACATATGAGGTGGGACATAAACTAGTAGATTTAGGGAAGTATAAAATAGTGGCATACGCTACAAAAGATGGGTCTCAAGAAAAAAGGTGTGATTTGGTTATTGAGAAGATTCTAGTGTATCAGTTTATGTCCATGTTTTGTGAGAATCTTGTGTATGAGTATGCAAGACATACCCATAGAGCCCGATGGTTGGACACACAATTCAACCTATGCAAGGACACCTTTCCAGTTGGCAACATAGTATTAGTGGTTGAATTTATAGAGAACTGCACTCTATAGCCATAGTGTGAGGTGTAGTCACAGTATTACAACTCCACACAGGTTTCAATATTTGTGCACATAGCATTCATTCATGTAGCTGATAGTACAGAGGATGAAAGGAAGGTATTGAGGGAGTATCACTTTTATATTAGTGATGATTGCAAACATTCTCTAGAGTTCATGCAAGGTTGCTTCCAGATGTTCTATAGTGATTTGGCTTGGAGGGGCATAGCATACAGTCAACATATAATATGGTCAAATAAATATGTAGCACAGTTCAAGAATGCGCACATGTTCTACTTGTTGTGCAGGATGCATCTCACTACAGGTGTTCAACATATGTGGAACTTTTGTGAGTCTGGGTATGGAAAGGGGGAGCATGATGCGGTGCAAGACCATGCGTGAAAAGAGCATTAGCACGAGAAGAGTTAAAGTATAAAGATAGTGCAAAATTGATAGATGCAAGTTCAATCGTCGAGTGGTGTAATGCTTCGATGGGTCCAGGTAATGAAGGTACATCTTGAGTTCGTACATTTTTTTGGTTGATGGATGATATTAACATTGCACCATATGAGGATTGTTGTACACTGAAAGGATCGAGTGAGCTACACTCTTTCCTTAGCCCAAATGCAGGTTCATGGAGTATCGATACATGTAAGATGGCATGCTTTTGTTCTTCATGTACAATGCAAGCTTGGAATGATTGTGAGTCAGGGTAGTGGGTTGACAAATGGTTGACAAGTTATATTTTCCCACTTCACACATATCGCCCTCTAATGGCATTGGAACTAACATAGATGGAATCATCGGTCGACTTTGACCACGTATCAGATCTAGTTCAACCAGGTAATATATCTACTTGCTTAGTTTTTGAAATTCCATATTGTTATCTTACTTTGTACTGTATTCATAATGTTGACTAATTTCAAGTGATTTTATGAACATATCAATGTAGGGCATGTTTATGTAGTTATTGCAGATGAAGAAAATGAAGATGGAACGAACTATTACTTGTGTCATTATGTTGAGGCCAAAAAGAAATTTGAAGCCCCAGTTATAGATGGAGAAAACATCGAATACCCTACAGGCTCAGTTGTTGTTACTGGAACATGGCTTACCCACATAAGAGTGTTAAACATTGGCTATTTGAGGACTTTGACACATATTGTAAGATTCTTCATTATTCGAACCTTGTTGTGGCATCCAATGTTCATTTGAGAAAATATGGGGGTAGACCTTTGAACAAGACCTTGTGGAAGGTCCGTGAGTCTGACCATGAGGCAATGCTTGACACAATATAGAGTAGAGTAGATCCAGATGGTTCATTGGATTAATTTTTAAGTATATGCACAATGGTTCTGATTAATTTATACTTGTATCCACGCTAATTGGTTTGATGCCAATGCTATCATGTCTTATTTTACTTTGTGTATTTGTAAGTAACCCGGTAAAAATTGAATGGTGTCCCCTTGCAGAAAATGAAGATTTATGAGCCATCCAAGAAAATCTCAGGCATAAAAGGAATGCAACATCCCTATTTTGATGATCTTGAAAAATCTCAATTATGATTTTTAGCCATTACAAAAGTGTGTGCAAAGTTTGGTGAGGGAATTTCTAGTTATTCATTTGAAGTTAACCTTATCATGAGCACCTATGATGTAGACATTATAGGAGCATCTCGAATTTTGAGATATTCTAGATTCATGAGAGGTGTTGTGTGCAATAGGTATTTTGGAACTCACAGTGAAGATGTATGAGCAGGAATGACTAAGTTGAGAGATTGCCATGCCTATCTGTAAGTGCCTTCCATCTATTTTCATTTCATTTCCATTTTGGACACATGAGCTGTTTCTTTTTATTCTTTTACTTTGCCTATCTGTAACTAAACTAGCAAAAATTGATTGGTCTCTCCTTGCAGAAAATGCTGATTTTCAAGCCATCGAAGATAATCTCAGCCAAAAAAGCAATGCAACATCCTTATTTTGATGATCTTGACAAATCTCAATTTTGATTTCAAGCCATTATAAAAGAGTGTGTGAAGCTTTGTGAGGGAATCTCAAGTTTCTCATTTGAAGTTAACCTCTAAATGAGAACCTATGATGTAGACATTATAAGAGAATCTCAAATGTATGAGTGACATTGTAAAATATCTGTGAGAATAGAGTACCTAAGGAATTGTAATGAGATTTGATTGTAATGACATTTACTGAAATAATGAAATTTGGTGTAGGGGCACCAAGGTTATTGAGCAAATTTGGTTCACGAAAATCTTTTAAGTTAGTTTTGTGTTTTGAGTTTTGTCAATTGAATAAGGTCATAACACATCCACAATCGATTTATAATGTAATAAGTCATGTTAGTTACGAAAATGACAGTTAGGCATGATTGGAAAGATGTAGAATCATTTGTAAAGGCTATTTAAAGCGTCTTGAAGGCTATTTAAGTCAATATTTGAATTTGTAGCCTTTTGAGGGAAAATATTTGAATATGGTTGTAAATGTACTATTAGTGAGATTGAGATTGAGATTGTTAACCTTCAGAGAGTAGCAGTATTTATGTTGATGAAATTTTGTTTAGATGCAAGGATTCAAAGCACATCAACCATGTGGTACAAATGATGAAATACTAGAGACGATTTGTAGCAATGAAAGAGTCTGAAAAGGCAGAGAGAGCTACATTGGTGAATTAGGAGAAAATTTAGTGATGCAGAGTCAAGGTGGAGAAGACTCAAACAAATCAGATTTCAGTAAATCAACAACCTTTGTTATTTCATTTGGCTATTTTGGAACAACTACCAACAAAAAGGCTTGCAAACTAAACAATTTGGCTTAAATTTTAGAGAATTCCTCTGAAGGACCATCTCATCATCAATATAGCATCTACTCAAACCCCAAAAACCATTCCCAAGCCAGACATACAAGGTTTCTTTGCAATTTCTTGGAGATCCTTCAAACTTCCCTACAAAAAGGCTAGAAAATTAGCCTTGTTTTACAAACAAAATACTCTTTAAACTTCTTCGAACCCCACAAGCTCTTGGAAAGTCATCAAATAGGTCACAAAACTCCCAATTCAACAGGTTTTAGAAAATCACTCAACCTCTAAGCCATAATTTTTTAAAACCTTCAATTTCCTAACAAATACCTAGGGTTTTTAGCATCTCACAACTCCAAGGCCTTCCAAACCTCACCAAAGCATCAAAAAAGTTTTTTAGGGTTTGCACACACATAATAAAACTTCACATGGCGTATAGACTCAGTAGATCTCAAAAACATCACTTTGGTTCCTCCATTTCAAGCCAAAATCTCACATTCTCAGCCTAAAACAACATCACCAACCCTATAAACACCTTACCATTATTAAAAGAGTTAAGAAAAATTGAAAAAAATACATTGTAAACCTTTCCTCCGAGTCACAATTCACCACAATAGGAGGAAGGGCTCCATCACAAAAATTAAAGTAGACTCAGACCCTATTGGTCTGTACAGGCTAAATAAAGAAAAATGGATTTTCCTTTCACTCAAACAACCAAAGGTGTGTCAAAATAGATTGAAATATAGGTTAACACCTTCCACCATAATGTTTCATATAATTTCTATTCATAAGAGGCCTGTACTAGGCCGTACATAGAGAAAAGAAACTAAAAAACTCTGAAAAATGTTGAAATTCCACAGTTTTAGGCGTTGTGAAGAGCACCGATCTTCAAAAAAATTATTGATTGAACCCTGATTCAGGCTTGAATGATGTTTTTAATACATTTCAAATGAGAATCATCTCCCTTCAATTCCCATAACTACCTTTGAACCATCAAACCCTTATTAAGCCTACAAATACTAGTATTTAACAATGGTTTTGCTTAATAAGCTTTATCATGCAAATTTATTATTCTAAAGGCCTAGGACCACTTAGACACCCTTATAACATGACTTTTAGACTCTTTCTCTGCACTCCCACCTACTTTTTACATAATTTTTCTTTATGGTAGTATCAACAATTATTTAATTCAAGATTGCTTTTGCACATTTGTCCACCTTAACCTACTAATTCCCAAAGTACATAAAAGATTGGTCTATTAGACCTTATTCAAGACAAAAAGACCTCAAAATACTAACATTTACCAACTGTCCTCCCAATTTACCATCAAAAAATCACAAATTGAGGGTGAGGTGTGGGTGCTCCTGCACCATTCAGCTTTCAAAGACAAAGTCAATTAGGCTGGCAAACATCTAGATCGGGCTAGCATTTGGTGGAAGAGGAAGAAAGATGACTGGAACTCTAGAGGCCCACCATACTAGATTTTGGTATTGAACCATGAGAGTAGAAGAGAGAGTTGATATCATGTATCAAAAATTAGGCATGCATTCTTCCAACCAACATAGAAGGAGATGATTACTTTGCTTCATTTTCATTTGCATAAGCATATCAAGGTATGGGAACCAAGAAGACCAAGGATGTCCAGTTTTATGTGGAGGTAATGGATGTGGTCCAAAATTTAGGAGGGTTAAGAAGGTCAATGTATGATCTTGATGAAATTGAGGAAGAACAACAAGAGAGGGACAAGAAAAATAAAATCAATACAAAGTTTCAAGGATTTTTCAAGCGCGTAAGAGAGCTATGGGAGCAGCCTCATCTAAAAGATTTTGAACTAGACTTTGATATGTACCATTTAGAGAGCTTGGTTTTCATGGAGTTCCTTTCAAAGCTTCTACTTTTATTATTCTTATGGTAAACTATTTGGTAGAGTTGGTGTAATTACCTTTCTTAGTAATCGCTATTAGTGAGATTGAGATTGTTAACATTGAGAGAGTAGGACTTGGGAAAAAGGAATTTTATATGGCTATTGCTTTCAAAGACTTCAAGCGGGATGTACTCTAAATTGACGCCATTCCTCAATCTTCACTTGATGGCATCAAGGAATGGATGAACTCCATGGCTATAAAGTATTATGAAAGCAGAATGAACTTGTACTAGCAGCCAATTTTGAAGACTATTACCAATGATATTCAACCATGAGAGAAGAAGAGAGAGTTGATATCATGTATCAAAACATTAAACATGCATTCTTCGAGCCAGCGAAGAAGGAGGTGATTACTTTGCTTCATTTTCATTTGCATAACCATATCAAGGCGTGGGAACCAAGAAGACCAAGGATGTCGATTTTTATGTGGAGGTAATGGATGTGGTCCAAACTTTAACAGGGGAAAGAAGGTCAATGTATGATTGTTAACCTTGAGAGAGTATTTATGTTGAGGAAATTTCCTCTAGATGCAAGGATTCAAAGCACATCAACTACATGTGGTACAAATGATTAAATCCCAGAGATGATCTGTAGCAATGAAAGAGTTTGAAAAGGTAGAAAGAGCAACATTGGTGACTCAGGAGAAACTTCAGCTTTAAAAAAAAATCCAATTAGGTTGGTAGACGTGTGGATCAGGCCAACATTTGGTGGAAGAGGAAGAAAGATGACTTGAACTCTGGAGGCCCACCATACTAGATTTTAGTATTCAACCATGAGAGTAGACGCGAGAGCTGATATCATGTATCAAAATATTAAGCATGTATTCTTCGAGCCAGCGGAGAAGGAGATGATTACTTTGCTTCATTTTCATTTGCATAACCATATTAAGGCATGGAACCAAGAAGACCAAGGATGCCGAGTTTTATGTGGAGGTAATGGATGTGGTCCGAAATTTAGGAGGGAAAAGAAGGTCAATGTATGATTGGTGCAAGAGCACCATTCAGTAGGTTTTGTTCATCAAGGCAAATAAGGAGTAGAATATCATCAATTTACTAAAACTGGCCCGAACTTGTACATTTGAAGGTTTTGAGTCAATAAAAATGGCTTTTTGACCCATTCCTCTTTCTGTAGCATCTGTAACTTGAGGAATGGGTCTGACCTAACATTATTAAGGTGTGGGAATGATGTGTTAGTGTTGGGGAGGTCTGAAAGTGAGATGGGTGTGAAACCGATGTGTGTAAAAGTGAGTTTTCTTTAAGAAAAATGATGGTTTTGAAGAGTCAAATTGTGTTTTTGTGTAGGGCAGCATTATTTTTTGATTTTTTAAGCTTGTGTAGGGTATCAAAAACTTGTTTCAGTAATTTTTAGGTTGTGGTTAGCTTTGGAAGTATCATTTTCAATAAACCCCTAGGGTTTAGGCTACAATAGAGGGTTTTGTGGTTTACCCATTGTACGGTGGTGTAACTGAGATCTGATTGTGGATTTTGAAGTTTTGACACCTTAGAATTTTTTCCCCTAGAGTTGGTAAGGTTTGGATAAGTTTAGAGTATAGACCCTTTGTTCAACCGGATCGATCCCTTAATGGTCCAAAGGGAAAAATGGCTACAAGCTTCAACATGAGATTACTCGGACACCATGATGCTTATAAACTTATCGTCTAATTCTATGGGATTGCGTTGGGCCCCTCTACAATAACCTCTCTTGGTTTTTGTCATATTGGAGTGGTTTTCCTGTGGTGTCCAGTTTTTAGTTGATGAAAAAAGTGTCAAATGGAAGCAGTGGAAGGTTACAAGGTGGTGCAACTTTCATTATGCAACTCGTGTGACCAAACGAACTGTTCCAACATGTCTGAATAGGAATTTTTATGCTAGGAATGGTCTTCTTTTGCACCCAAACACGCAGAATCGCTCTGAGGTACGTTCAACCGGATCGATCCCTGAAGGGTCCAAAGGGAAAAATGGTTGCAAACTTCATCATGAGGTTACTCAAACACCATGATGCTTAGAAAATTCTTGTCTAATCCTATGCGATCGTGTTGGGACACTCTACAATAACCTCTCTTGGTTTTTGTTATCTCAGAGTGGTTTTCCCGGGGTGTCTAGTTTTCAGTTGATGGAAAAAGTGTCAAATGAAAGCATTGGAAAGTTGCAAGATGATGCAACATTCGTTCTACAACTTGTGTGACCAAACATATTGTTCCAACGTGTTTGAATAGGCTTGTTTACGCTAGGAATGGTTCTCTTTCACACCCAAACACGCGGAATCGCTTCGAGCTACATTCAACCAGATCGATCCCTTAAGGGTCCAAAGGGAAAAATGGCTGCAAACTTCAACATGAGGTTACTTGGACGCCATGATACTTAGAAAATTATTGTTTGATCCAATGGGATTATGTTGGGTCCCTCTACAATAAACTCTCTCAGTTTTTGTTATCTCAGAGTGGTTTTCTTGTGGTGCCCAGTTTTTAGTTGATGAAAAAAGTGTCAAATGGAAGCAGTGGAAAGTTGATAATTGGTGCAAGTTTTATTTTGCATCTCGTGTGACCAAACAGACTGTTCCAACATGTTTAAATAGGCATGTTTACACTAGGAATGGTCCTCTTTTGGACTGAAACACACGAAATTTCTCTGAGCTACATTCAATCGGATCGATCCCTTAATGGTCCAAAGGGAAAAATGGCTGCAAACTTCAACATGAGGTTACTCGGACACCGTGATGTTTAGAAAATTATCGTCTAATCTGATGGGATCAAATTTGGCCCCTCTACAATAACCTCTCTTAGTTTTCATTATCTCAGAGTGGTTTTCCCGTGCTGTCCAATTTTCAGTTGATGAAAAAAGTGTTAAATGGAAGTAGTGGAAAGTTGCAAAGTGGTGCAACTTCATTTTGCAACTTGTGTGACCAAACAGATTGTTCCAACACATCCGAATAGGAATTTTTAAGCTAGGAATGGTCCTCTTTTGCAACCAAACATGTGGAATCACTTCGAGCTACGTTCAACTGGAACAATCCCTTAAGGGTCCAAAGGGAAAAATGGCTGCAAACTTCATCATGAGGTTACTCGAACGCCGTGATGCGTAGAAAATTCTCATCTAATCCCATTGGATCATATTGGGCCCCTCTACAATAACCTCTCTCAGTTTTTGTTATGTCAAAGTGGTTTTCTCGTGGTGTCCAGATTTCAATTGATGGAAAAAGTGTCAAATGGAAGTAGTGGAAAGTTGCAAAGTGGTGCAACTTTCATTCTGCAACTCGTGTGACCAAATGAACTGTTCTAAAGCGTCCGAATAGTCATGTTTACACTAGGCATGGTCCTCTTTCTCACCCAAACACGTGGAATTTCTCTGAGCTATGTTCAACCAGATCGATCCATTAAGGGTTTGAGTGTAGTATGTTGAAATAGGCCATTCCACCTGTTGTTCATGTTGTGTCTTGGTGATATGGGCCCGATGTAAGTAGGATAGGGAGTAGGAATAAGAAAATAGAATTAGTAAGGGCATTGGAAGAGATTACTAACACTCCCTCTATTGAAAATTCAAAATTGAGGGGCCCCTTAAAAGCAAGGCTAAAAGAGGTGAAAAGAAGAAATTGCTTGAAAATAATTTAGAATAGGTTGGAAATAGGGTGAGATTGTGGAGTTTGATGTGTGCAAAATTTCTGCAAGGATAAGGGAGGTCAAAAGTATGTTATGGCATGACATGCCCTAGTTGGGAAAACAAGGGTTTTGAATGAAAAAGAGAGGTTTGAGGGAGTAAACGTGGGTAAAGTCAAGGTGTAACATAATTTGGTGGTCAATTAAGTTTGTGCAGGAAAAATGAAGAGTGTTGGAATAGGTTTTAAGGTTCAGGTTTAGGGGTTTGGTTCACCGGTTTGGCCAAAATTTTTTGGAGGGGGGTTCAATTCATTTTGGGTTCGTTGGTACAAAAAACATGTAAAAACAAAATATATATCTATGCAACCTAGAAGCAAGAATTAGGATTGGAATATCACATATCATCATATAAACAAAAAAAACCACCATAAACTTGAATGTCATTTGAAACAACAAAATTGCCAAAAAAAAAGTGTTTATAACCTACAAAAAAATGTGAATAAAATCACGCTGATTTTTGCGTGAAAAAAAACCATGAGACCATAGCTTGTTGCTTACTATTATGCTTTGATAGATTTTTTCCAAGCATCCATAGCTTGTTCGAAAGTAATTTTTTTAGGCTTTTAGCCATAGCAACACGATAGTGAATTGTTTAATAAAATGCTTTGGTAGACATGTATGAAAAATGTGGTGGCATAGACAAGGCAGTGAACTGTTTGAAGAAATACCTCAAGGAAATGTGGTTTCATGGTGATGGAATGACATGAAGAATGCCATGACAAGAAATTTCTATGGATTGTCATGGCATTCCGCCACCATTGAGACTGCATTTCTTTGAGGCTTTTATTCAAACAGTTCGGTGCCTTGTCTATGCTATTGATTATTATTATGCTTTGATAGATTTTTTCCAAGCATCCATAGCTTTTTTGGAAGCACCTATTCTATGCTTTTAGCCATAGCAGCAAGGAGGTGAACTGTTTGATAAAATGCAAGTTGGTAAACATGTATGAATAATGTGGTAGCATAGACAGGGCAGTGAACTGTTTGAAAAAATGCTTCAAAGAAATGTGGTCTCATGGTGATGGAATGCCATGACAATCCATAGCAATTTGCTTGTCATGGAATTCCATCACCATGAGACCACATTTCTTCGAGGCACTTTTTTCAAATAGTTCATTGCCTTGTCTATGATATTGCTTACTATTAATGTATGATAGATTTTTTCCAAGCATCCATAGCTTGTTCGAAAGCACTTGTTTTAGGTTTTAGCCATAGCAGCAAGGCAATGAACTATTTGATAAAATTATTTGATAGACATGTATGAAAAATATGTTAGCATAGACAAGGTAGTGAACTCTTCAAAAAAATGCCTCAAAGAAATGAGGTCTCATGGTGATGGAATGCCATGACAATCAAAATTGCTTGGATTGGCATGAACTCCATCACCATGAGACCTCATTTCTTTGAGGATTTTTTCAAAGAGTTCACTACCTTGTCTATGATATTGCTTACTATTATGCTTTTGATAGATTTTTCCAAGCATCCATAGCTTGTTCGAAAGCACTTGTTTTAGGCCAGCCATAACAACAAGGCAATGGAACTATTTGACAAAATGCTTTGGTAGACATGTATCAAAAATGTGGTAGTATAGACAAGGTAGTGAATTGTTTGAAAAAATGCCTCAAATAAATGTGGTCTCATAGAATGCCATGACAAGCAAATGCAATTGGGAGCTGCTCCTAGTTATTAGTTATGCAATGAAGTAATTGTATAACTATATTGTAATTGAAATTTTGTCATCTATCAACATTTGGTTATTAGTTATGCAATGTGAAGCAATGCTTTGAGTTTGAAAGATGTGCAATGTAATGTAATCAATGATATGAATATAAACTAAAAAATCTATTTTTACAATTTATTAGTTAAACTCTTTATTTTATTTGCTCTCTATATCTCTATGCTATGGAAATGGCTTCAAATTTTTTAAAAAGTTTTTATCTCTTGTTCTACTCTTTTTTATGTTTTTTTTTAAATATGATTTTTTTTTCTGATTTTTTCTAGACTTTTTCCCAATTTTTCAAAAAATCTTATACTTTTTATTTGCCAAAATTTTCCCCAAAATATTTTTGCTGCTATGGTATAAACACATATCTTTTTGTAATATCAAGGATAATTTTTGAAACTTCCATGCATTGCTAATCTAAAAGGTAAAGTCTTTTTCCTAATCTGTATGTAGCCATGCTTTTGACATTGTTAAAAAGAGCAAAACTTCCTGAATGATGCAAAGGAATGGCCAAGCAGTTCTAACTCTTTGCATGAGAGAAGAGAGATGTTGGAGAGTACATCAAGTCAGTGAGAAAAAAAGTGTAATGTGTTTTAGTTTGTAGTATTCCTCTATTTCTCTATAGATGTGTGATAAATTCTCAATTCAATGATGCAGAACAATTTTTGAAAAAAGAAAGTTGTGTCACAGTTTGATTTCAATCTAGCAAGCAAAAATGAAAGCTTAGCCTCTTGGAATTAAAATGCTTGTTTGCAAAAAAAATGAATAAGAATGAGGTAGTTAAGGTGTTTGAAGTGATTTAGATGTCACTTTTAGGGTTCCCTTGGGTGTGGGTCAAAGTCAAACTCCATAAAATATTAAAAAAATGTTCAAAAAAGACTTTTTTGGATGCCTAGGCACGTAGGTTTTGTCTTGGTTTGCCTGGGTTCTATTTGGGTTTTTCCCAGGTTCTCTTGGGTTCTGCTTGGGCAAACCAAACCCAAAAATGAAGGACCCTGGTTGAACCCATAGGCGAACCAAACTAGGACCCGCACCACCTGAGCGAACCAAAACTAGAACCAGAGCTAAAATAGAATAATCCGGTAACATAGATAATGTGTCAAGAAGTTGACTACTTCATCTACTTTGAATATTATGTTTTGCAAGTGTTACATGAAGATGATGTATCCTTTGCTTAATTCAATTGTTCCAATCAAAGGATTAAATATAAATTCGAATCTTTTTATCAATCATTTCATGGAATACCAATTGAAAAAGTGGTTTTTGCTTTTAGATACTTAGTTGTTTACTATCAATCAATTAATTTATTCAAGAGAAACCATGAAGGATAGCAATGATCAATGCTAGGGCTAACCAATTAATAAGTATACATGTGAATAAGTCAAGCATGTACATGTATCATGGAATCACAAGTAGTCATAGACACGTATGCCTTGAAGTATACACACAAATACATTGTATACACAACTTAATACAAAGTATATGCACGAATACAAGGTATACACATGAAAACGCGTAAGTCACAAAGTATACATTGGAACACCAAGATGTGAGAAGCTTCCATGGACTTGCAAGATTTTATAGAAAGTTCATCAAGAACTTTAGCCAAATTTGTGCACCAATCTTGGACACCATGAAAGGAGGTAACAAAGGTAAGTTTGCTTGGACCAATGAGGCTGATAATGGGTTTGAATATCTAAAAATGAGAGTAGCACAATAGCCTATACTTGTGCTCCCTGATTTTGATAAAGTTTTTACCATTGAGTGTGATTCTAGAAATCAAGCAATAGGGGCTATTTTGAGCCAAGAAGGCAAATCGGTTGCATTTTTTAGTGAGAGGCTAAATGAAGAAAAGATGAAGTATTCTTCCTATGATTTGGAATTGTATGTTATGGTCGAAGTCCTCAAAAATTGGAAGCACTAATTGTTACCTAAAGAATTTGTTGTTTATACTAATAATCATGCCTTGAGTTTTTTGAATGCACAAGACAAACTCAGTCATAGGCACATGAAGTGGGTAGAGTCTTTGCAAGCCTATAATTTCACAATAAAGCATAAGAAGGGCCAAGAAAATAAGGTGGTAGATGCTCTCAGTAGAAGGGCACTTGTAGTTCAAGAGATCCAACTCTAAAGCATGGGGGTTGAAGCATTGAAGGATATGTATCATGAAGATTCAGATTTCAAGGAGGTATACAATGTTTGTGAGTAGAATTTGAATTCTTTTCATGGTGAATTCTCTGAATTTTTATTATAGAATGGTTTTCTCTTCAAAGGAATCCAATTGTGTGTGTGTAAATGCTCAATGAGGGAGAATATCATAAAGGAGAAACACAGTGGGAGTCTTGGAGGCCACTTTGGTTTTGACAAGACCTTGGAACAAGTTACGAGATTTTATTATTTTCCAAAGTTGCAGGTGGATGTGAGAAGGTATGTGGAAGGCTGCACAATATGTCAAAGGACAAAGGGAACTTCATAAAATGTAGGACTCTCTCAGCCACTACCCATTCCCAATAGGCCTTGAGAGTGTGTAAGTATGAACTTTGTCTTGGGGTTCCCTAGAACCCAAAGAGGTTTTGATAGTATCTTTGTGGTAGTTGATAGATTTAGTAAGATGACACATTTTATTCCTTACAAATGCACCGATGATGTATCTCATATATCAAGTCTCTTCTTTAAGGAGGTTGTTAGGAGACATGGATTTCCTTTAAGCATTGTTTCTGACAGGGATTCTAAATTCATTGGTCACTTTTGGAGGACCTTGTGGAAGAAACTTGGGAAAAATCTGTCCTTTAGTTCAGCATACCATCCAAAAATAGATGGACAAACTAAAGTGGTGAATAGATCATTGGGAAACCTCTTAAGGTGCCTTACCAAGGAGCATGGACAAGCTTGGGATATGATTTTACCTCAGGCTGAATTTCCATATAATGACTCCATGAATAGGAGCATTGGTAGAAGCCCTTTTGAAGTAGTCTATGGCATACACCCTAGAGGGGTCTATGAACTAAGAGATCTACAAGTAGTTGCTAAGAGAAGTGCTCAAGGTGAGGACTTTTCTATTACAATTAGGGATATTCATCAACAAGTGAAGCAAACCCTTCAAAAGAATGTTGAGACGTATAAGGAAAAAGAAGATTTAGAGAAGAGGAATGTCCAATTCAAGGTTGGAGACTTGGTGATGGAATACTTGAATACAGAGAGACTTCCAAAAGGAAAGTATACCAAACTCATGATGAAGAAGATAGGAACTTGCAAGGTGGTTCACAAGTTTGGCCAAAATTCTTATGAAATAAAGCTACCTCCTAGGGTGGAAATCTCTCCCATCTTCAACATTTCTGACTTGTATCATGTCAAATATTTTGTGAATGGAGGTGATGGAGCAGGTACAACAGCAATGGAGGATTCAAAGATTGGGTGAAGGAACTACCCCCCAGCCAACCTATGACTCTTGAATGCATCCTAGACACCAAGGAGAAAAAGAAAACTAGAAGGAAGGTTTACAAGGAATACCTAATCAAATGGAAAGGTCTACCTGAAGAGGATGCAACATGGATGCTAGAAAATTATATTAAACAACATGGAACTATTGTAGAAGACTTGATGTCAAAGAGGACTTGAGATCTTTTTCTTGCTTGGGAGTATGGTGCAGGAGTACCCATGGGTCTAAGGGACCTAGAATAATATGTCATGTTTTGTTTCTTGGTTTATGGATGGAATAAGGTCTTATGGACCATTTCAATGCTTTGTAGTATGTCTTCTAGGACTTTGGTTGAGTTTTTGGTCTTGGTGAGCAACTTCTTTGTACAACAAGTTCTCCATCCTTGTTTGTAAGTCTAGTGCATCTTGGAAAAATAAGGAAAAAGGAGGCCCTGCTGTATCTAGACACCTGAGGGGAGTCACCTTACTTTTTGAAAAGGTTTTAAATACCTTTGACACATTTTGGAAGGCTCTTTCTGGTTGAGTTGGTAGAAGTTGCTCACATTGCCTTAACTAGGCAATTAGAAGTCAAAGTATGAGATTGGTTGTTTTCCAACATCTCTCTTTTCAAAAGATAGTTGAAAGAAGTTGGAGGGAGTTTGTAAGACTTAAAATATGCCTCTCTTGGTTGAGGCAAGGTCGATGTTGATGTTTTGAAGAAGTTTCAATAAGAAGTTAGTTGTTTTTCTTGTGTTTTCTGAAGAATTTGTTGATCTTGTACTTGGTATGGACTGCATGTTTACTTTCATGCTCCAAGCCCATAATGGTTGGATAGGTAATTGAATAAGGTTTCATTTGGAATTGGAGTGGTGACATTTCATTGAGTATCAAGGGATATATTCCAATTTCTCTATCAGGTGGTCTGAAAACCCTTAAAATTAGGGTTTTGGGTGAAAAATGTATATTTCTTCCATTCCCACACTATTAAATTGCTAAATCTTGGTGGGATGGAAGGTATAAGGCTGTAATATCATGTCCTCAATGTTTTGGAGAATTGAAGGCTCATTTTTGGAAGTTGTGCATGAATTTTGGCTTGACATCTCTATGTGGCAAGCATAATTGACAACCAAAAAAAGAGTTTTTGCTTGATTTTGTAAAATCTATTTAAGAGGCACGTAGGAATGGTGTAAATAGGTGTGGAGAACCTATAGGAGTATGAATTTTGGCTTTGGGGTGAAGGGGAGAGCCTAGATAGTCAAGACCTAGGTGTAGGTCTGTGAATTAAGCCTTTTGGAGCAGCAGTAGAAAGGGCCATTGTGAGTGATGTTTTGACAGTCAAGAGGAAGGGTTTTGGAACCTTGTAGGGGTCCATCTTAGGGGTCTGAATCCATAGGTTTGGTGTCTTAACAGTCTTCCTTGTGTTTTTTATTCTGACTTTCCTACAGGGCAAGGGATGCAAGCCTTAAGAGAGAGTGAGGTCTAAGTCACCATAGTGATGGGTGTTTGTTCAATCCTAAGTGCTAGAGGGTTGTTAAACCTTGTTTTGAATTAATGAGGCATGATCCCAATGTCTTCAAGCTTTGTGAGTGGTCTGAGTTGTGAACCCTAGGTGTGTGGGGTTGATCTCTTAAAGAATAGTGGAGTTTAGGACTCCTCATAGGAGTATTTGAGAGAAGCATTTAGTGGAGTGACTTTGCCATTTGTGATTGTGAGTTTTCCTTCCTTGCCACTCTGCATCATTTCTAAAGCTTGTGCAGGATATTTCCATGGTGTTTGTGGTGGTGGCAGGAGTATTTAAGGTTTGTAAGTACCTTATGCAACAAACCCTCTTTTGTAGGGCTTGATTTATGCATAGAATATGGGTTTTTTGGAACCGTGATTTATGGAGCCTTTCTATTGCTAAAAATGTTTGATTCTTCAGTTTTGTGACATGATGAATGAATTTTTTCAGAACTTTGGTATTTTGGTGATAAACTATGAGCACTTTATTTGTAATTTAGGCCTAAATTAGTAGCCCTTTCCAGTGAGCATTTCAAGAATCTGGTAATTTCTTTATGACAAGCTATTGAGAACTTTTGATATGTTATAATGTGTTAAAAAGGGATCCTGAATGTACATTGGGAATGTGGATATACATAGTGAATGGAAAGGAATCACCCGATTAAGGGATATGTGACCTACAAGCAAAATGGTGGTAAGACTGTAAAAGTGTGTAATTATGTAGATACAAAGATTTAAATGTTCATTTTGGTCTAGAACCATCAATGTGAAGATATCAAAGGTGTGTGAATGGTTTGGTGAAGGGCTTGAGGCCAAACATGATGATTTAATATGTTGTAGCAATATGTCCCTAGGTGGAAATGGTAATTTGACTACATAAGAAATTATGAATTTGATAAATCAATATTATGTGGATATGAACCAAGTTTGTTTCAGTCAAAAACATGATGTGAATAATGTCTTGGAAGTCAGATGAAATGATTGAGGTGTAAATGGTTGAGTGTAGTATCTTGGTCTTGAGGAACTAGTTGGTAAAAGTGAAAATTTGGTGAGTTGTTTAAGGAATTGAAAGATTCAGAGCTCTTTATTAGGTTTTTGCTTTGAATTCAGATAAATTGATGATGACAAAGGTGTGTTAGGTTTTGATGGATATAGGTTGTAACATGAAAGATTGGTTTTTGGTTATTTTTCCTAGGTAAATCAAATTGAGTGGAAGGGTGCCTTGGTGAATGATGAAAGAGTGGATTGTTTAGTGACTCTAATTAGGTTTCTTGTGCATGGATCAATCATTTTTGCTGATAAATAAGATGTTTGAAGCTTGAGGATTATAAGAAGAAGTATTGAAATGAGTTGGCTTGTTGTTGCCTTGTGGTTTTCAAATGAAACAATGTGATTTTTGATGAAAAGAGAAAGGAATTTTAGTTATTTATTCAAGTTGATCTTCTCCTGATTCAATTGGGTCAGATGTTGGTGCAGGAGCACCTAGGTCAACAAATACTTTTCAATTTTGCAAAAGGGATGAGTGTTCAAATTTGTATTGAGTCAATCAAAAAAGTTCATGGAAAAATGATGTAAAGCATGTTGAAGGTCATATGAGGTTTTATTTCAATATATTTAAGGTTATGGGTAAGTTCTAGGTGGTCAAAGTGGGAAAATGCATAGAATGCAATAATGTAATATTGTTAAAAGTTGTTAAATTGACAAAAACAAGGAAATCAGGCATATTAAGGGTTAAAAGGGGTAGTTTCAACTGATGGAAAGACAGTTATGGAAAATGAAATATTTGTAAAAGGCATGTAAAGGCGAGAAAAAGTAGAAGTTTGTTTTCTTGTAATTATATTTTGAAATAAAAATTCCATGTTTCTGAGTTTGCAACATTACTCCATTGTTTTGTTTTCTTGTGTTGGTAATTTAGGAACACCCAAAGTTAAATCATAGTGTGAATACATGTAAAGAGGAGTTAGTTTCCAATTTCAAGAGTTGGACTTGGTTAGTTTTAGGAAACAAAAGAATAATAGGCAGTTTTCAATGCCCGACAAAGTCCTTTTAGAAGCAAGTTTGAGAGTCCAATAGGGGTTTTCTTCACTACTCCACCAATGTAGGTCAAGTAAATTGGTGGAGTAGGTTAATGTTAAGATTTTTTGCATGTTTTGATGATTGTAAGTGTAGGGAAAAGCAAGAATAACATGGTGGAGTTGTTGCTACATTGGAAAATAGAGGATTTTCCTACACAAAGTGATGCTATAGTCATGGGTCATTAATAAATAAAGATTGAAAAGGCTTGGAAATGATGTAGAAGGTCTTGGAAGAAATAAAAAATCATGTTCCAGGTGGTGGCCAGAGAAATAGAGGCTTGCAAGGGTATTTTTCACAAAACCCTCCTTGATTTGTGCTTTTACATGCTATAAACGAGGGTTTATTGGATCAAAACATTTTCATGGTTTTCAATCCCTATAAATGTGAAATATTGAGTTATAAGACATGCTTGAAGAGGTTTTTGAGGTTTCGAGTGATTTGGAATGGTTTTGAAGGTGTCTCCTTTGTAAAGCAAGCCTAATCTACTAGCCTTTCTTCAGAGGACAGTCTGAAATCTGATGATTTTCTTTATGTCAAACATCTAAGAACTTTGATATGTTGTGATGTGCTGGAAAGTGTTTCTAAATATGCATTGATTTTTTTAATAAGCTTTGAGATAGGAATGTAACTACCCGATTCAATGGTTGAAAGACCTACTAGAGGAATATGATATTGTCTGATCAAAACAAAGATGTTTGTTTAAATAGTGGAAATGATGATATTGAGTGCTTGGTTACTATCAAAATAATGATATGATTGATGTTACTAAATTTGGTTAAGGTGTATAAGACAGGTTTGGTGACTTTGATGGTTGGATGGGTGAGTATTATGAAGCCTTTTGAGCAAATTGGTGATTAACCACAAGATGATAATCAAGATTCTATTGTAGCAGGAGTTTGTAACCTGTAAATAGACTAGTGCAGTCAAAATATGGTGAGTATAGTGCTTGATAATGGATTGATAATAGTGAGGTATGGTTTAGTTGATTTGTTGCCTTGGTGAATAAATGAAAGGATGAATTGTTCAAGTGTCAATAATCAGGTTTATGTTGTTTTTATGGTCGCTGAGAATGATGTGAATCTAATTGATTAAGTTAAAGTTTTCTTTAATATGGTTTTTGCTTTGAATGAGTCAATTTGAATACTAATTAGTGGAATGATGAATGATGGTCTATGGAATGGCTAAGAGAATTTGAGTGGATTTTGGTTGAATGAAAAGTAGATTTCTGATGAAATTATATTTGATCTTCTCCTGATTCTATTTGGGATTGAAATCCCTTGAAGAAATGATGTTGATGGCAATTGTTGGATGCTCTGCATCAGATGTACCCTGATGATTGAGTGTTTTGATATGATGCTCTGCATCACTAACTGCCTTGTCTATGCTATTGCTTACTATTATGGTTTCATAGATTTTTTCCAAGCATCCATAGTTTGTCATGGTGGTGCACCTTTGCAAGCACATGCCTCCATGTGAAGTAATTTCACATCGTGCTGCTTATGTTGAATTTCTAAACAACTATACCATACAGTTGAAATTTTGTCATCTATCAATATTTAGTTATTAGTTATGGAATTTGAAGTAATGCTTTGAGTTTGAATGATGCATAATGCAACATAACCAACAATATGAATATAAATTACAAAAATCTATTAATTAGAATTCATTAGTTAAGTTCTCTTTATTCTATTACCTTTGTGTACTTTTGAGTAAATCCACTGGCACTAGGAGGTGTTTTCTTGAAACCTCCAATATTAGCTTGTTCAACATCCAAAATCACATATTAAAATACCATTCATAAAACGATATTATTAACATGTAATAAATTTATAATTTTTTACTAGTTACATACCCCACTAATAGGTGTACTGCAAAAATAAGTAGGTGGATGACCGGTGTATCTAGTCTCAACACTATGACCCTGCAATTTTATTAAAATAATAAAACTAAATTAGTTAATCTTGCATTTTAGAATCAAAATTTAATAAATTAAATTCAATGAACATGCTGAATTTTACCTGACTATCAATGCCATATGCATGATGCAAAATGTCAGCCGTCCTCTCCATCCTCATGGTAGCATTCAATCCTGCGTAGCAACATACGGATCCTACGTAGCAGCTTCCTGAGTGCTGGTGGGGTCATATGAACAAGTCGCCCTACAAGATTGACACACATGGGTTTGAAGGCCACCACCCGAAGACTCCCCTAGATGGCGCTATACAATAGGGCTAGTATGATGGATGACACTCCAGGTCAAAGTGTTGATCACCTGCAATGTCTCTACGTTAGCACTCTCCTTCACAACGACATGCATAACAATGTGCTCACGAGGCGACCTAGTGAGAGGTCGTCTCCCTTGCAGTGCAGGATCCAGCTGTGCACTGGGCCTATCTTGAGCCAACCCCCTCCTCTCCCCTGGAACTCCCTCATATCAAAATGATTTGGGATTTGGTTTAATACGAGCTCACGGTATAGTTTCCTAAGAAAATATTGGGCGACTTCACAATTTTTGCACGGTAGGTAATCAAAGACCAAGTACCACCTATCATAAAAACGGTTCCTAATCTCTTGGTGGTGGCACCAATGAATAAGAAACCTCTTCGCATTGAGGCTAAGATTTTGATTTGTTCTAGGGTCAGTGAATAAAAAGAACAAATCACCTTTAGTAATTTTTAAATCTTTTACTTGTTTATATGATAGTTTATCTGCATAATATGCCCTAGCTTCCTACCTCCTATCTTGCCATCCCATTATTTGTTGGGTTATTGAATCTAAATTTTTTAACATCTCTTTCATCGAATTTTCTAGTGTCATTATTTGTGTGGTTAAAGCATTTGGATCACTCTGAAACCTACTGATAAGATCCTCAATTTGTTTTTTTGTTGTTCTCAATTTCACTCAAATTTTGTTGAGTGCCAGGAGGGTGTTGAGTGATTGGTGGGGGAGGTTGATTTTGTTGAGGAGAATTTTCCTATTCTTCTTCTTGAGGATTTTGAGGATTTTGAGGATCATTTGCATCTCCTACAAATTAAAAAAAAACAATCAAATCTAACTTAAAACAAACAAAATCAACTTGAAACTAAGAAATTCAAAACAAATAGCAAACAATACTTACCTCCTGCACCTCTTCGTTGTTGTGGTGCCATCTTTGCAAAGGAAAAGCAACTATTGTTGATGAATTTTGTAGAATGCCTCCTCCTAGAACGCGAGCACGAAAATGAGGGTATTTGGCCGTGGGCAGAGCAGAAAAATAGACAAGAGAAAATGAATCACTTTCACTTTTTTTTTCTTTTAAAATGACATAACGCACTCGCGTCATCATTTTTTTTTATTTTGGAGTTGGCCACAAAAGTGTAACCCAACTTCATGCACCTGCCCTTACTTTGAATTTAATTTATTATTCATTTTCTATTTGAATTGAAATAAAGTCCTTATTGATAGGCTAATTGAAAAAAATCTATAGTTTTTAAACGGTATCACATTTATTGAATCTGAAACATGCACTACATTCTATGCTTCACATACTATAGGATTAAAAAAAATTAATTTTATGAAGTTTTGACCAAGCTAAGTTGGTCAGACATACAAATTTTTATATTTTTTAAAATTTGTAATAAAAAATTCATAATTAATTATTTACTTAGAAAAATTACAAAAAATATGCATCACATTGGAAGATGAGTCCTCTACTTATATCTAAAATATTATAGAAAAATATTATCATTTTATTGTGGTTAGGGTGGTCAAGCAGACACCTACTTCTTATTTTTTCCCTAAAATTTAAGTACTCTGCATTGAAATTTTAAATTTTCACCAAATAGATTTATTTAAAAAACAGTAGTTTAGAAACTACATTCAATTTTCTATAGATTCTATTCTTACATATTTTTTAAATAATATAGATAACTTATTCAAATTTTTACATCAAGTTGCCTAACTCTGATTTTTTTGAATTTTTTGCCACTTAAGGGCCTATTTTTTCCATGATGATGCTACACATACCCATGGTACAAGTTAATAAAAAGTTCTCTAAATTGAGCAGATAAGATAATAAAATATGTTGTGGAACCAAAAAACATAGAAAATAAAATACAAATACAAATTAATTTATAAATAAGGAAAGTGTGTTCTAAAATAGGAAAGACAACTAGGATAAGAACCTAAAATAGTTCATGTGAAAACAAAAGAGGATAGATCTATGTCTAAAATAAAAATAACTATAGAAGTTGAATTAGATAATGAGTTGATAAAAGAGAGTGTAGAACAATAAAACATAGAATTAGAGGATATAGATCCATCAGATGAAAAAAAGATATAGATCCATAAGAAAAAAAAATAGGAATTCCATTATTGAGGACATTTGATCAGTTAAAATGTTATAGAGATCATAATTTTTATTATGCATCATTTTTATGATCTTTATTTGTTGCTAATGAATACCCAAGACTAATAATGATTAACTTAAATCAAATGGGAAATATTAGTAGTAGGAGGTAATGGACAAAAAATGGAGTCCTTGGATAAAAATTAGACTTGAAACTTGGTTTCCCTAGAGGAAAACTAGTTGGTTGTAATTGGTTATATAAAAAAAGTATAATGTATAAGGATAAATGAATAATTATCAAGCTCAATTAGTAGCAAATGGATTATCTAGGTAGAGAGAATTGGTTTTGAGAAAAAAAATTCTCATATTTTAAACCTATCTTCAATTAGATCTTTGTTAGATATTACTATTACTATTTTATCTCGACAATGAACATATAAATGTAAAGACAACATTTTTGGATGGTGAATTTGAGAAAGAAATTTATATGGCATAGCAAGAATGTTAAAAGCTAAAAGATAAAGATGACTTAATGTGTAAATTGAAAATGTCTCTTTATGGTTTGAAGGAATCACTAATGATATATAATAAAATATTTGATAGGCATACCATTGGGCTTTAGCTACATCATAAAAAAGCTAATCCATGTGTGCATTTCAAATAAAAATGTGATTTTGAAAGTCATGATGTTATATATAGATGACATGTTATTAATTCGTAACAATATGACAATGATGAATTTGGTGAAAGTTTATCTTCACACTTTCACATGAAATATCTTGGTGTTGGAAAAAAATTAGACATGGAAATTAAAATTAATTATTCAAATAGAAAATTATGGTTACATCAAAAGAAATATGTTATGATTTGGTAGATATTTGTCATAAACCATAGTAAACTTGTGAGTACTCCATTTCTTATTGAGAAAAAAATCTACTAAATAGTGTCCGAAATCAAAAAAAAGAAAGAAAGAGATAATTTATTAGGTTCCTTATGTTTGTACTATTGGTAGCCTTATGTATGCAATAGTTTGTACTAGACTTGACATTCCACATGTAATGATAGTTGTGAGAAATTATATGTTCAAAGCAAGTAAAGAACATTGGAAAAGTGTGAAAAATATATTTAGATATCTATGTGGCATCTCAAATTATCCAATTGGTTACCAATGAAGAACATATAAAAACAATATTTTGAATGTGCAAGGATTTGTGAAGTTCGATTGGTTTGGAGTTGTTGAATATTGAAGATCTATTGGTGGATATGTGTTTAGTATTATTAGAGAATTATCAAGTTAGATGAGAAAAAAAGGCAGTGGTTGTATTTTCTACAACAAAGATAGAGATTGTGGTATCTACTTATGCATGTAAGAAGCAATGTGGCTACAAAGGTTGTACTTGATATTTTATTTGATACAAAAGATGATAATGATTCACATTGAAGAATCACACCTATCATGCTTTTTCACAACATATTGGAGTACAGTACCATATTGTGAGAGAAATAGTCAAAATCAAATGAGTATTATTGGAAATAATTGATATAGAAAATAGTGTTGTTGATTCATTGACAAAAGCTATATGAATACTTAGAAATTTTTATTGGCATAGGAAATCAATGAGCATGCTTTCCCTCAACAACTAACACTATAAGAGTATGACCTTCATGGAAAGTATCTAACAAGTGAAGAAATTCTAGATAAGTGTTGTATACTTTCTATGTTTAATAGTTGGGATAGTATCAACCTCACTAGTGATTGAAAAATTATGAATTCCGAGCATTTATGAAAAAAAAATGATGTTATTTGATTTTTTTTCTATGTTTACTCATGTTTTAAAGTATTTATATTTCTTTTGCATGATTTCATACAATGTATTAAACTATTTTTGATGTGGCTATTTATATTTACACATGTTTAACAAGAAAACAAAAGATTTTTATTATTATATTGAAAATGATTTTTTTTACAATAGTAAAAATATATGAATATTATCTTTATTTTTCAATATTTTAGATTGTCTATATGCTACTTCTATTATAGAAATGTATTGGATCTTCTTTTTCTTCACTTATTATACCTTTACTGCTGCACTCCATCATGCAATGTTGCACCTCAAACTGTATCGAACATGGAGACTTTCTCTATGCCACCACTGACGGCTTTGATTCAAACCTACGCCATTTCACATGGAGATTGAGTTTCTCTATGTGCCTCACCATATTAAATTCGCTATGCTGATGCCTGATTCTGAACATAGCGTGAATACCGTATCTCAAGTGCACTATATCCATGGGTGGCTTCTGACCTGTATAAGCTCGCGCATTGTGATGCTGGTGCAGCATGTCAGCTTCATGTGTGTCCCCATGAAAAGATACGGTCTCTTGTGTGCTGGAAGTTGCTACGATGCTGCTTGAACATTAACACTCCCTCTCAGCTAAGGAGCACACTTCCAGATGCTCAAGACATATCACCTCATCGTGATGTCAGATATCGTCTCAGTATGATATCAACCATAATGTCTACAACCATGCTATGGTGAAGAAAGGAATATCACCTCAACGTGATATTGGATATCGCCTCAACACGATATCTACCATAATGGCTACAACCATACTATGGTGAATAAAGGAATATCACCTCATCGTGATATTGGATATCACCTCAACACGATATCTACCATAATGGCTACAACCATACTATGGTGAATAAAGGAATATCACCTCAATGTGATAGTGGATATCACCTCAACACGATATCTACCATAATGGCTACAACCATACTATGGTAAGAGATAAATATCACCTCAATGTGATATCGGATATCGCCTCAACATGATATCTACCATAATGGCTACAACCATACTATGGTAAAAGATAGAATGGCTCACTGATACTGATATTCTTTCTCAGTCAAGGCTGGATTCTCCACCATACCAAGCTTATCTCGAAAGTATACAAACTTTATCCTGGAGAGAGGCTTGGTGAGAATATCTACCGTCTGCTCATCAGTGTTGATGTACTTCAACTGTACAACCTTTCGCAGTACCATATCTTTGATGTAGTGGTACTTGATCTCAACATGCTTCGTTCTGTCATGAAACATAGGATTGATAGAAAGCTTCACGCAACTTTGATTATCACAATGGATGATGGTAGGCTCTATTGATTGTCCAAACAATCTTGTAAGGAGCTTACGAAGCCACACTGCTTCCCGAGTTGCGATACAAGCTGCAATGTACTCGGCCTCTACTATACTCAATGCTATAGATGACTGCTTCCTGCTGCACCAGGAAATCATAGCAGAACCCAAACTAAAGCAACAACTAGAGGTGCTCTTCTGATCTGTGACACACCTTGCCCAATCAGAATTTGTAAAACCATGTAACTCCAAGTTTGCATCTGAAGTATACCTCAACCCATATCCAACTGTGCCACACAAGTATCTCAGGATATGTTTAGCTGCAACTAGATGTATCTGTCTCGGATCACACATAAACTGGCTAAGTGCACTCACTACATAGCAAATATCAGGTCTAGTGTTAACCAGATACATAAGAGACCCAATCAACTGTCTGTACAATGTAGGATCCACCAAGTCTGAATTAGCTATAGCCTCCTTCAACTTATGTATGTTGGTCTCCATAGGTGTAGACATGGATTTGCAATCCATCATGCCAAATCTCTTAAGTATATCAATGGTGTACTTTCCTTGACCTAGAATCATCTCATCTGGTTTCTACCAGACTTCTAAACCAAGGACATAATACATGAGCCCAAGGTCCTTCATCTCAAATTCTGAAGTTAACTCCTTCTTGCACTCGAAAATCAGGTGATCTTCTCCAGTAAGGATCAAATCATCAACATATAAAACCAATATTAATGCATCACCATTGATTACCTTGAAATAGAGATTTGAATCAGCATCATTTTTCAAGAAGCCCAAACTAGATAGGTACCGATCAATCCTTTCATACCAAGCATGAGGAGCCTGCTTAAGACCATACAAGGCCTTCTTTAGCTTACACACATGTGACTCCTTCTCATGAACTTCAAAACCATCAGGTTGCTCAATGTAAACTTCTTCCTTAATTACGCCATTGAGAAAAGTTGTCTTCACGTCCATCTGATGAATCTTCCATCCTCTTGATGCAGCAATGGCAATGATAGTTCTAACAGAGGTGTAACAGGCAACAAGAGCAAATGTTTCTTCGTAATCAACTCCCTCTTTCTGAGAAAAACCTCGAGGCACAAATCTTGCCTTATACTTCTCAATGCTCCCATCTACAGCATGCTTGATTTTGAAGAGCCATTTCGAAGATACCACTAATTTTCTCTTAGGTCTAGGAACAATGTCCCAAACATCATTCTTCAGAATTGATTGATATTCCTCTACCATTGCATCTCTCCAAACCTGATGACTGGAAGCTTCTTCAACACATGAAGGCTCTGAATCAATAATCTGACTCATCAAGGCAACATAATTGAAGAACTTATGAGGCCTTTTACTTTCTCTGAATGTGCCTCTAGGAGCTGCAAAGATTTCTACCTCTTGCATAGTGCACCTAGCCCATAGAGGTCTCTTTCTTCCAATGACAATGTCAGTAGGCCCATTAGTAGGCTCCAAGGGTTCAATAGGATCAACATCTTCTTTTGGTTCAATAGTCTCCCTCTAAATCTCAGGAGTATGGTCAACTTCCATATCCTGAGGAGGCTCTTCGTTACTGATCTCCATGTGAGTGCCCTTGGATCTCCTAAATGCAATGTCTTCCTCAAAAGTAACATCCCTACTGATCTCGATTAACTTTTGTCCTGGAATGTAAATTCTGTAGGCTTTAGATGTCTCGCTATAGCCCACAAAGATGCCCTTCTTGCTAGAAGGCTCCCACTTAGTTCTCTTCTCCTTCAGAACATGGATATAAACAGGACATCCAAAGATTCTTAAGTGACTGACTTCAGGCTTTTTCCCTGTGAAGGCTTCTTCTGGAGTTATATTCTCCAAGACTTTGTGAGGACTTCTGTTCTGCAAATATACAGCTGTCCTGGAGGCTTTTGCCCATAAGAAAGTCTGTAAATCTTGATCATGAATCATAGGCTTTGCTGCTTCCATGATTGTCCTGTTCTTTCTTTCTACAACACCATTCTGCTAGGGATTATAGGGAACAAAAAACTCCCTCTTAATCCCTGCATCCGTACAAAAGTCTAGAAAACTACGAGAGGTGTATTCACCACCATTGTCAGATCTAAGGACCTTAATTCTTTTACCAAAAAGGTTTTCTACTAAGGCTTTAAACTCCTTAAATCTAGCTAATACTTCCTTAGACTCTTTAGACCTCAAAAAACAAATCCAAGTTTTCCTAGAGTGATCATCAATAAACAATACATAATACAAAAATCCACTTGAAGATGGAATAGACATAGGACCACATAAATATGAATGGATGAGATCTAAAATACTCTTAGATATATTTTAACTACTATGAAAAGTGGCTTTTACATTCTTACCTAGAGCGCATCCCTTGCAAGTGCCTTCATGCTCCTTGTCGAACTTAGGTAGACCTATCACCATCTTCTCCATAATAGGCAAGGCACGAAAGTGTAGATGTGCTAATCTTCGATGCCAAAGATCACATAGAGAAGAAGTATCATGAACCAAGGCTTGTAGAGGATGAGTGCAAACCCTGTAAAGAATTTCATGTCTCACTCCAATAACTTGAGCATCTTTGAAACTAGATTTCTCCATCCATACAAGAACTTTGCCTTTTGAGAAGGCAATTTGATATCCTTTATCTTCTACGGCTGAAATAGAGATGAGATTGTGCCTGATCCCTGGAACATAAAGAACATTGCTCAACTGAAGTGTAATACCTAAATCCAAATGGAGAGTAGAGGTCCCAATCCCTTTCACGGTGTTGCTAGCATCATCTCCAATGATAACTTGTTCCAAAGAGTCTTTCTTCACCAAGTTTGATAAGTGCTCCTTGAACCCGGTAATGTGACGAGAAGCACCACTGTCAATTAACCATGTGTTGGTGTCGGTGGCAACATTGCTTGACAAGGCTGAACAAAACAGATATTCATCCTTCTGAGGAGAAACATTCTCTACATCTGCAACGGAGGCTTGGTGCTTAGGTCTGTCAGGGCAATGTTTGGCAAAATGACCAAACTTGTCACACCTAAAGCATTGAATTTTAGACAAATATCGCTTCTTTTTGGGAGGAGAAGCATCATCCTTTCCTTTGTCACGATTCCTCTTGTAGTGTCCCTTCTTTCCACCTTTTCCTTTCTTCTTCGAAGCTTGGGCTGCAAGAACATGGATTTCTTGATTAGAGGAACTTTGACCAACACCTCTAGCCATCAACCTTGATTCCTCTTGGATGCATTCAGCCCTCAAATGATCAAACTTTGGGAGTTTAGACCTTGCACTAATTCCTTGAATATAGGACTCCCAAGATAATGGCAAGCCATTGAGTGCAAGCATTGTCAAGTCTTTATCTTCAACCATATGACCAATTGTGGAGAGCTGATCTCTCAATTCTGCAATCCTCATGAAGTAGGCGATCACGGTCTCTCCTTTCGACATCTTCACATGATGAAGTTGTTGCTTCAGCGCAAGAGCCCGGCTGGTGTTGTTGATTTCATACATTTCTTCCAAGGTTTTGAACATCTCCCTAGTGGTCTTCAACTTGGAAACAATAGGGATGATGTGGTCTTTAACGAAGTCAACTAGCAACTTCTTTGCTTTGATATCTTTCTTCCTCCATTGCAACTTCTCTTTTTCCTCTTCAGGTTCAGGAACCTTGGACTCCGCAAATTCAACCAAATCATTCTCCTCCAATGTAAGCATGCTTCAGAATCTCCATGAGGTGTAGTTTGAAGCCCCATCGAGTCTATCCTTGATCTTCAATCCATTCACCATATTGAATGTTGTGTAGATAAGAACCTTCAACAAAGAATAGAATAATGTTGTGAAAGTACAAATCTAACCACGATCTTTTTCACACCCGCTCTGATATGCAATTATAATATAACCATTTATTATCCAACTAACATAATGTATATGTACCCGCATAGATTTGATATATCTTAGAAGAGCATATATTAAATATGGACTGAACAACATAGTGGAAGATATTGATAAAAGCCCTTTTTTAAAAAATGTTTGTGCTTTATCAGGTGCTTCAATCCCTAGCGAAATATTATGTCATTATGGATAGTTTCCTCTTTTTATAATTTGTATTCCTTGTGACTTGTGAGCATGCATCACCAGGAACAGTAGTTCTAAATTATTTTCTTCTCCCTAGACTTACTTTCATGTGCATATAGTTGTTTAGTCATTTTAGCTATATAATTCAGTTACAATATTAGGACTGTAACATTGGAAGGTTTTGTGCCTATATCACACATGTCCTGTTCGGAACGGGGACCCTCTCTCCCCCTCTTTTTGCTTCGCCGGGTCACTTTTGTCATTGCCTTGTTTTGTGTTCCCCCTTATTTTGAGTCCTAAGTGGTCGATGGGTCTTAGAAGAATCATCTTAAGTCAACCAAGTGCTCCTACGCTCAAATTTTCAAGGCCTTAAGACTTTGTGGGATTTCCTTGGCTGTTTGCCTTTAACCTTCAAAGTTGCCATCCTTTTGGTAGTACGGGTTTGCCCCTGTGGGCTGCCCTGTGTGGGATTCCCTATCACTTCGGCCATTTCAAATGAACTTCCTATGACTTCCTCTTGCCCAACAGGACCTATGCCCTCCTGTGCCATTTTCGTTGCTGACCTACTTGATGAAGAACTTCTAACTGCCGTTCGTTCACCAGACTCCACCACTATTTTTGAAATGGCTGCTCACGAACCCTGAATGCCATTGTACGAGCATTAATGATGGGAATTAAATGCACCAAATTCTATAAATAGCCCATCTTGAGCTGTCATTTTCACTTGCAAACATTTGGAAGACTTGTCAAAGCCTTCCGCCAATGCCCCCATTGTGCCTGCTGAGTTCTTTCGTCGATTCGAGCCCTTTGCCAGCTATTTTCTCATTCATCTTCATCAGGTTTCATATCTTGGTTTTCTGCCATAAGCCATACTTTAAGTTTCCTTCAATTTCTATATAAAGTGTTTAAATCTTTGAAAGAAAACTTAGGAATCAATTACTTAAGACCCCGACAACCAAAACCCATATGGAAAAACCTTGATAAGCTTAGAAAATCTTTTGCGAGTGGCTTGAGGGACTTTAACCCCCCTGTGATCACTCTTGAACTGGGGCGTTCATGCCCTATGGGTCCACAACCTGACTGCCATTGTCGTTTCCTTTCCTCAAACTGCCAAACTTTAAAATGGTGAATACCTTCATCGGGCCCGCCCTCATGGGAGACCCCCTAAAATTGGCTGTCTTAGACTTACCGAAATTCATGAGCCTAAAACGAGGATCCTTCAATCCACTTGGGTCTCACAGCATGGGCCTCCACCAGTAGAATTCCCTTCAAGCTCCATTGTTCCGAACGACTATTAGGCCTTGCATTTCCAATGCATGGATCTTGCCCCATGTACTACCGATCAAACTCAACCTCACCAAAATGATTAAGCTTGAGCCCACCGTGTTCGCCTGAATTCAAAATGAGAAAATAACTAAGGATCAAGCCCTAGGCGGACCATCCCTTGTGGGATTTCATCTCGCTCTCGTTGTATTTCATGGAAGAGATCCTCTGAGGGGAAGCCAAGTTCTATTGGGCAGGGATGATTAGCCAATGTCTACATGAGCAATTTGTGGCAGTGAAGAAGACTTCACAATTTTATATGAAATCATACCTAGTCTATTTTCTTCCCGACCATGCCTAATATCGGGGACTATTTGTAGGACCAAGTCCAACTCTAGGCAGGGAATTGAAGGTCTATGACAGGTATCCCTAGCTCCAATACAAGAACTTCAAAAGGGACTATTGCAGAGTCAATGATGCCTTCATTGGCCATATTATCAGGCTACTTGGAGGTGATTTTGAAAGAAGAGTAACCCACAGTGCAAATGCTTACATCTGCCGGTTCGACTTCTTATTTATTCAATTTCCCAAATTTACATAAATCCGAGCCGAGGGTTTTGTAGAGAAACCATATAAGATGCCCCGGTACCCAAATGACCGACTGATAGTACTTGAACTCTCCAAGTAGCTACAACAAGCACACACCCTCCTAAGTGAAAAGCATAGAGTGGGGATCCCTTATCCCATCACATTTGGCTAGGGTATGTATGCACTTCCCGCTTCCTAGTGTGCGGAGTACTCTAATAAGGAATTGAATGAGTATAACTTGGAATTCCACACTACTAGGCCGTGAATAGATCCATATGACAAGTTAAAGAAGATGGTCGGGCTAGAGCATACCCATCTGCATAATGTGGAAGAATTTTGGGCCAATTGTAAGGATGATAAGGAAGTGTGTCTGTGGCACTACATGTGTATGATGACCTATTTTTTCAAATTAGTGAACCTATTTTCAATGCCAAATCAGATTGTTGAGGATGAAAAAAGGGTGGTTGATCCTCGATATGATGATGTTGCCAACCTACCATTGCCCTTGATTAACTGGGATGAGGAAGAGGTCAATGACCTCGATATTCTAATGAAGGCCATTGAAGCAAAAACAAAAGAATTGGTCGATGGGCAGATTGCCTAATTGAAGCTATAGGGAGTTACCCTAACATATGGTGAGCTTGAGGACGAACAAGGAAGTGAGCCTTATAGTGGGAAAACTACTACTCCCTCGAGGGAAACTTCAAAATCTCCTCTAGCTACCAGGACAAGAAATAGAAAAGAAACAACCGAGCGCCAGCCCAAGCATAGGGTATACACTAGGAAGGCATTAGAATGCAAACCTTCCAAGAAACCAAAGAAATGTAGAAATTTTACGGGAATTCCCACCATCCAGGAGGACCTGCTCCATGAAGGAAAGGAAAAAGATGTCGAGCAGCCAAAATCCCCACTTGCTGCCTCCACCCTCGTAGTCACTATTGCTGCTATCTCTAACATTGTTGCTCCTCCCCCTACCTCTTAGGAAATGATCACCTCTTCTCTGCCTGCGGTGGAAATTTCAGTCCACCTTGCTTCCACCCCACCTACTGCACAGGTAATGGTAATAGATTCTTCCTCTGCCACTACCTCTCTATTCTCTTCTTCATCCATGTCTCCATCATCAACCCTCCCACTAGCTACTACAATGACGCTAATGCCCACTCTCTCGCTCCCAGAGGCTTTCGCTCGACACATGCAAAATATCCCAATGGAACTATCTAGGGTGTTAATGAACCGAGTATTCCAAGCTTCCTTGGCACAGGTTGTTGCTAACCTTCCTATCCCTCCTCCTCTAACTAAACCACCCATGATGGAGGTGACAATGCAAATATCAGAAGAGTTGGAGAGGCAAGAGAGGGAAGCTACCAAAGAAATGGAAGTGGAAGCGGATGATTACCATGAGCATCTTGAATACCAGCACCTAGTAATTGATAAAGTGGTTTATGAAGAAGAGAAGGAAGAAACACAATCATCTGAAGAAGACATTAAGGAATTGGGCACAAAGTATTTTGTGGAAACTTTCAACCTAGAGTTCAAGGAAGAGTTGGCTTATTAACTCAAGGATGTTAGAGAAGAAGTAGTGAAATAGCCCTCTGATGAAGAGAAGAATACATATGATAAAATGGAGGAGGACACTGAACCTCCAACTAGGGATTAAGATGAGAGCCCCAAGCATGGTAAGGAGATGCCTCTTTTAGAAGAACAAGAAGAAAAGGAAGAAGAAAAGAAAGAAGAGAATAAGCCTCAGGAAGAGGCTGAAGCCAAAAGGAAAAGCCCAAAAATAGAACATCATGAAGAACATGGGTCTGTACAAGAGGAAGAAGAGAAAACCACTGAAGGGAAAGATAGCCCCAAGGAACATAGAGCTATTGAATTTTTAGGAAAGGAAACTTTCTTCATCAGGTATTTTGATGAAGAAGAAGAAAAGACAGAGTAGGAGACTTCGGGTGACAAAGTAATGGAAATTCAACAAACCCGTGAGGAAGAAGGTGATAATGAATCACACAAAGGGGAATATGAGATGCCTGAATGGATTGAAAAGTAATTGGAGAAGAAAACCGTGACCCCGATGGATCTAAGGGCAAGGCTGGAAACCATTCTAGCTAGAGCACAAATAAGCACGAAGAAGGAAAAGAAGTGGAGGGTTAGACCCCACTTCACAATGGACGCTTCAAGATCTAGGATAGTGCAGATAGCCACACTGGTGATGGGAGAGGAGTGGATTAGCTACAATATCTCCACCATTTACCTAGGGATAGCCACAAGGGAACGAAAATTCGATCATCTTCAAGAATTCGTCACCACCATTGTGCATCAAATGCATAAGAATAAGACCTCTAAGGAGGAGCTAAAGACACAAGTGGCAGACTTGACATCCTACATTTAGCAGTGGTCTTCCACTGAGGAGCTTCTGCCACGTCATCAGCACCACCACAACTGCTGTCTAAGGACCACATTGATAAATTGGAAAGAAGAAGGAATTAGGTGAAGGCCACATAAGATTGGTTATAGCAAGTCCTCTATAATGGAAATATGGGCATAGCTGCATTGTTAGGATAGAAAACAAGTTCCTCGAAGTACAAAAGCTCCTTGAGGTAATAAAGAAAGTCTGCACCAACTTTCCAGAGTTATACAGGATTATGTCTCCTAAACTTGAGGCTATCCTCAAGATGCCTAAGAAATATTGGGAGAAGGAGCTTTCTTTGGTAGAAGGTGACCACTAGCTCATGGAGACATGGAAGTTGGGCTTATACCACATAAAGGAGGTATTAGAATGAGTGCTCCATGAAGTGGAGCTTGATATTGATTGGGTCAAAGAAATCACGACGGTCTGTGAAGAATATCTGAGGCTAATGATATATTTTGATAAGCCCATCGTTGAGCTAGACCCAGAGAAGATAAAGCCATACTTTCATAAGAAGATGGAGAATGGGACGATAGATGCACTGACATTGGACTTTATGGGTTTTGCTACACAATCCTTCACTCAATCCAAGTAGGTTATAAAGAATACACAAAAATGTGACAAGGACTGGGGAGAGATTATGGGAAAATATAGGAAATTGAACTTTCAAGTGATCCGGTTGGATATAATGGAAGGGAACAAGCTCCAGGCAGTGATCAGAAAATTCATGGAATACGACACCATTAGGAAAAATGAGGGAAATCCGATAATAGATGGTGAATTCCTCACGATGTAACTATAGCAAAAGGAAATCAGCTAGAAGACAAAATTGTTATAGTGCTAGGGTCACTAAAAGACAAAATAGGCTACAAGACAAAATAGGGAAGAGGACCAAATAGTCTATTTTAAATTGAGAAATATTGGGGGTAGGTGAAACCCTAATTTGTAGTGAATCTTGGCCACACAATGAAATGAAATCTTGTTGATTCATTTTTCTTATTGGACACTATAAATAGGGGGTATCCTTTCATTTTCAAGAGAAAGTTGAGTTGTTGTGAAGACATGCTGCTGGAATGTTAATAGAAATTCATTGATTTGGTGGATTCTTGAGTTCCAATTTCATGTTGCATGATTCTTCTTCTCATAGTTAGTGAATTTGAGTAGATTAACTTTCTTGTTCTATGTGTTCTAGCTTGCTTTGGTAGATTAGTTAGTGTTGTTCATTGATGGTGAAGAGTTCGGTTGTGTTGATGCCCTTCCTTGTTCATTCTTTTTTTTGTTTATTGATGATAAACTACAGTGTAAAGCTAGTTTGAACATTATATGAATGCTGTAGTTAAATTCTATCTCTTGTTCATGCTTTATGGTGAATGAAAGGTTGAAAATCTATAGACCTTAGAAGATTGCACTTTTTTCATGAGATTGTGAATTAATCTGGTTAAGTGGAACTTTGTTTTGGGAAGGATGTCCATTGCAGGGTCCCCCATTATCATTGTTCATTGCTAGTTTCAGGTCTAGGAACTTCCTCCCTTCCCTGCCCCTTTTGACTTTTTTTTTTAAATAGTGACTTTGAACAAGGTTGATTGCACATTTTAAAGCCAAATCTAAAACTGAAATAGGAGTTCTAGATTGCTTTTTGAACCTACAACAACTGTGTAACAACTTACCCATCTTAAGATCTCAATTTGAAGAACCAATTCCCATCCAGTTTTAACCCACATAAGGCTGCCCTATTATTACCAAGAAAATCACATTGAACCAACTGAGAAATTCCATGCATGTCATGACCTGACACATGAGAGACCTTGGGGTAATTTTCAGCAAATTTTTGTTGGAGATTGCCTTTCAAGAGAAGTAATGCACCTATGCATTACCTGTGTTGAGAAGGTGCAAAAACACCCATCAACAAAAATGTCGCTAGGAGGGCCCTTTTTGAGTTAAGCTGGATCAAATTGGATCATTTTTCCCTAGGATATTTCACAAAGTTCTAAGATCCACACCCAACAAAGGGGAATTTCAGGAACTACAACCCCCTATAATGGCAAGAATGACTTGGAGATCAAACTCGGCCTCATCCTCCTCATCCACTTCATTTGATTCGCCCCCATTATCCTTCCATTTGACACACACTCATCCTTCCTCTTCCACCTCCATCTCTTCCACTCAACCATCCCAAACTGCATTTCAACCACTCGCTTCCCATAGCCGGGGCATTGCCCCTGTCCCTACCTTCCAAATTCAAGTCGCAGTCCCAACTGTGGCTACCCCCATGCAGCCCCAAGTTGCTGTTCAATAACAAATACCACCTCTGCCTCCCCTCATGGCTTGGCTGGGGAACAACTCCTCTCCATTTCTATTCAATGCTTATCATGACATGCCTAAGAACTCAAAGAGGTTCTGCATGAAGTTCAACCCTCAAGATCTGCGAAGGACAGCTGACGAGTAGATTAAGATATTCCAAATGATGTTGAAAGATATGCAGATCGATCACGAGGACATGACATGCAAAATTTTTCCTTATTCTTTGGGAGATGAAGCCTTCTACTGGTACATCAACTTGCCAACGAGATAGATTACTACTCTGGATCTCTTTTAGAACACATTCATGGGGAAGTACATAGTTCCGATCAGCCCTTCAGAATTATATTAGCAATTTATGGTGATTTGTAGGGAGGTTAATGAGCCAATCATCTCCTTAAACGATTGGTTCCATCGAGAATACAAAATGTTACAAGATCCATTTGTGCTCAATGATGCTGCAATCTTATCTATCTACTACACTACTTTGGACAACTTTACTGCAGCATTGGTGAAAAGAATGAACCCGCTGCCAACCCGATTGGTGGATGCTTATGCTGAGGCAGTTGTAGCTAGCACCAACTTGGGACCAAGCATCTCTGATCCATTTCCCTCATTGGAGCAGGTTTCCCATCCTATGCAGATTCAAGGACTTACTCAGGCTCTACAACATTAGACGCCTCCAATGAATTAAGTACCACAGCTGCCTATTGTTCCTCATTTGGGGTAGTTGATGAATTAGGCACCTCCCGTGCCTCATTACTTGTAGCCCCAACAATCGTAGGTTTACTCACAACAACCTCAAGTGCCACTATATCTACAAGGGCCTGAATTCATTCTCGCTCAACAGAACCAACCAGTGGCATAACCTATCTTCCTACAAAATCAAACACTTCAACCAAGTAGTACTAAAAAGGATCAGTTAGATGAGCTGGTGGAGATGATTAGAAAGATGTCCATGGAGATGAATGATCTTATGATCCAAAATAGTCACCTACAAGCTTCTCAGCACAAGATTCAATCCAACCTCAAGCACGATAATAGGGATAACTGTGAGGTCGTCACCTCATTAGGGAAAAAATATGAACGAGGGTCGGGCTCCAATTAGAGTTTCGAAAGGAGACCTTCCCAAAGGAAAAAAAGGGCTTGAAATAAAAGGCCAAACAATGGAGGTGTCCCCACTCCTCTTGATTAGCCATCTAATATGGAGAAGGCAACCAATGGAGTGTATCTCGCCGAAGTTGCCTTATCTAGATGGTGTCAGATCCACAAAACAAATAGGCACTCTGATCTAGATTTCCTTTCAACTTCCTCATAGCCACGGAGATCTTTCAAGTTGAATTCCAAAACATTGTCGACAGTGCAGGTTGCAGAGACATAGTTCCATCAGAACCATATGACTCTTCCGTGGTTGTGGTAAATCAAGCTCCATTTCTGTGAAGTGAAAGCAATGAACCTGAAGGTGAGGCCGCATCTCAAAAGAATGAAGAAGTAAAAGAGGTAAGTAACGAAGAAACCCTATCTTAGCTCTTTAATTCTGTAGATAATGGTCCTATAGATGAAGAAGATAATGGTCCCGTAGATGAAGAAGAGTCTCATGAAGATGAAGTTCAAATGTTCCATCAGAGAGCATCTCCATATAATTTAAGAAATAGATAAGTAGGAGGACCATTTACTACTTCCACCTCACCTAATAACTTCAACACCCTGCCAGATCCCAATGCCAACAATAACCTAGACTATCCCTATGTGCCTACACAATACTTGAACAAAAACAAACAATCAAATCAAACGCAAATCCAACAAGCTAGTTCTTCCGTAGGTAGATCCTTTGAGGCTAAAATTAAGCAAATGGAGGAATGCGTTGTTGAAGAGTTTAAGAAAGTCAAAATCAGCTTGTTTTCTTTTGAGTTGCTCAAGGTTCCTATCGTTAGGCATTCTTTGTTTAGGGTCATTAATGGGACCCACTCCTCCAAGGAAACATTAGAAACGCTAACCAAGAAGGTCTCTTTTTAGGAGCCGCCACATGAACCTATAATTCAAGAGATCATAGGTAAAAAGAAAGATGTTCCTACCAATCAACAAACTATAAAACAACCCGCTAAAGAGAAAAATTCAGTACAAACCAAGGAAAGGACCAATGAAAAGAATAAAGGCCAAGTTTCCCAGGCTAACACACCTGTGGGACTCTTTCAGGGAAGGTTTGAAACACACCCTTTCCTTACCACTATCTGGATATTAGGGGGGAACCTACACAATTGTCTGATTGGCTCAGGGGCATCAACCAATGTCATGCCTTTAGCTGGATGCATGGATCTTGGGATTGTTCCCACACCTTCAAGAATAAAAGTAACTTAGCTAGATAAAACTGAGGTGAACATCGTTGGAGAAATCAATCGTATCCCTATGTAGATTGTCGTAGATCCAAGGGTGCAACAGGTTATTGATATCCAGGTTGTGGATATCCTTGACACATACGAGATAATCTTGGGGCTAGACTTCACCCGAGCATTAAATGGGTATGCCACGACTGATTTCTCTCACATGTAGCTTCCATGGAAGGGATTGTCAAACCAGATCTGCATAGATCGGGAGGAACGCATGAAATTCATGATCATGAAATATAACAACACTAATGAGGTGTTGTTTGCTAAAACTAAGCTGGGAAATTATTCTCCCTTAGTATATCTGGAAGAATCGAAGCCTCAAGAAGAGGAGATGACTGAAGAGGTCTTTTTAGTACTAAGCATCCCTCTGGCCAATTTGGCCTATGTGCCCCAGAGCAAAAAAATACTGGTAGAATCAGATAATGATGAGTCGTACAATGATGGTAACTTGGGACTACTAGATGGATTTCAAGATTTCATGGGAAAATGCATACAAGATCAACTTAGCCTAGGGGCAAGAATGGATTTTTGGGAACTCCTGCTGCCTAGTTGGTGCAGAGTGCATAATGCTACCCATTTAGAATTTGAATGTTGCTTGTGTCAGATGGTAGTAGAACATATCAAAGGACAAACCACCTCTCAAAAGGGGCTATTGACCGAACCACCCGCCACCAACCATGATGAGCCTACTCTCGTTATAAAAATGATAGATGCAGGTGTGCAACTAAGAAAGGATAAAGGCTTGATTGGCCCAAAAGTCAAGAAACCCTCCAAGTATTGGGCATTGTGTTTTGATGGATCTAAGTCAAAGTAGGTATTTGGAGATGGATTTGAACTCATTAGCCCTACAGGTAATACTTACCTTGTTGCTCATAGACTTCAATTCTATTGCAGTAATAATGTAGTAGAATATGAGGTGTTAGTTCAAGGTCTCCTAATGGCTCTAAGGAAGAAAGTTAAGGTGTTGCAAGTATTTGGTGATTCTGAACTAGTAGTAAAACAAGTTAGAAAATTATATTCATGCCATGACCGAAGACTAGCAAACTATAGGAATATAGTTTGGGATCTTCTAGAAAGCCTAGATTCCTTCAACATCCAACTGATCCCTCATTCTCAGAACCACACTGCTGATGCTTTGGCTCAAGCAACCAACATGCTACAACCCCTCTCTTTGTCTAGCCTTAAGAGGTTCACTATTGAGCTCACTTCCACCCCATTTGCACCAGACAATGTCACTCATTTTTAGGTGTTCAATGATGATAGGAATATCTTGGAATTTATCACCGGTTCTGATGTGTTTGCTACTCAGATAATTGATGAAACTGATCCTAAAGAAGCTAAAATAGATGTAGAGGGGATTATTAACCTACAAAAAACACTATCTCGTGAGGTATGGTTAAGCTTGAATGCATATTTGACCTAGATTAGATTTGAGACAAAGATCAACAAGCAAAGAAGGATTCCATCGACAATCAGTGTGACACTCACAACATTGGGATGGCCAAGGAAGTTAAGAATGTATTCATTGGAAAGGTATGCATGCTAGAGGAGAAGAAAGGAATTATTAATGCTTTGCAGAAGTATCATGATGTGGTTGATTGGAGTTATGAAGATTTGAAGATATATGACATCTCCATCATTACGCACACTATTCCACTTAAGCCTGACGTGTGGCCATTCCGACACTGACAACGTCCCATCAATGAATTATTAGAGCCCATCATCTATAAAGAAATACATAAGTTTCTCTTAGCCTAAATCATCTTCCCAATCAGGCACTCCACATGGGTGGCCAATTTGGTCTTGGTTAGGAAAAAGAATGGAGAAATCAGGTTGTGTGTGGATTTTCGCAACCTGAATAGAGCTTCAAAGAAGGAGAACTATCCTGTGCCTTCATTGGACAAGGTATTGTAGATCGTTAATGGATCACAGATGATGTCCTTCCTTGATGGGTATTCCAACTATAATCAAGTCATTGTGCAATATGAAGATAGGCACAAAACTATGTTCACTACTAAGTGGGGAACCTTTGCATACCAGAGGTTGCCGTTCAAACTCATCAATGCTGGTGCCACTTTCCAGTGTGTGATGGACATAGCCTTCAAGGATTTAATTAGAAAATGCATCATCATTCACATGGATGATCTTATAGCATTCTCAAAGAAATGAGGTGATCATGTTTCCAATTTGTGCAAAGTTTCTCAAAGCTGTGCAGAGAATTTGGGATTTCTATTAACTCAAAGACATGTATTTTTGGGGTTACTGAAGGCAAGCTTCTCAGGCACGTTATTTTAGAATAAGAAATCTCCATAGACCCTGGGTATATCCAGTCCCTCTTGAAGATTTAGCTACTGGGCAACAAGAAAGAGCTGAAGTCTTTCTTTAGAAAGATAAATTTTGTTAGAAAGTTCATTACGGGCTTTGCTAAGATTGTTAAGCAACTCAATGCCATGTTCAAGCAAGATGCCAAATTTGTGTGGACTCCAGAAGAAAAGTAGGCCTTTGAAGAAATTAAGAAAGCTATTGCTGAAGCACCTGTGTTAGTCAGCCCCAATTATCTAAAGCCCTTCTATATTTACTACTTTGCTTCAGACCATTCGTGTGCCAACATTTTGACCCAGATAGATGATGAAGGGAATGAGCACCCAATTGCTTTCATGAGTGTGCCCTTAAAGGATGCTAAAATAAGATACCATAGCATGGAAAATCAAGCATATTCTCTTGTCAGAGGAGTGAAGAAGTTCATACACTACATCTTACAAAATAAGGTATTTTCCATTCTCCCTGATCTAGCAGTGAAAACATTGTTAATGCATAATGAACTAGGAGAAAAAAGAGAAAAGTGGGTGACCCTGTTGTAGGAATATGATATGGAGATCTAACCAATGAAATTAGTAAGAGGAAAACTCCTCTCCCAAATGATAGCTGAAATAGCAGCTGAAGCGGAACCCGAACTTACAGTTCAACAATATCAGCTTGAAGATGTTTCTCCTAGAGAATGGTATTATGGCATTGCCTATTACTTGCTGAATAACAAGTGCCCACCTCTCTTACAAGGAGTTCAAAAGTGTGCCCTCAAATTGAAAAGTAGCAGTTATATGTTGCAAGGATCTTTCCTTTACAAAAGAAATCAAGGAGTGTACCTTCGATGCCTTAGAAAAGAAGAAGACGCAAGAGTGCTAAAGGAATTCCATGACAAGTTTGGTATTAGTCATGGGTCAGGTCCCTCTACTGCTCATCAAATCCTATGAGCAGGATATTACTGGCCAACCATTTTCAAGGATGCTCATAGCCATGTTCGCATGTGCTATGTTTTCTAGATCGTCGCAACTAGAGAAAGGTATGTTGCTGTCCCGTTGCAACCAGTTTTGGAGGTAAGACTGTTTGCACAATGGGGTCTTGACTTCATTGGTATAGTAAGCCCACCATCATCTACAAGTCATAGGTACATTCTAACCACCTCTGATTATTGTACTAGATGGATAGAAGCTATTGCATGTAGGCAATGTACCACAGAGGTAGTTGTTATTTTTCTTGAAAGTTTTATTTTAAATTGTTTTGGTTGCCTGTATGATCTAGTATGTAATAATGGCCCTACCTTTTCCTCACTTAAATTCACCAGTTGGGCCTTTGATTACAGTATTTCCCTTAAATTCTTGTCCAACTACTATCCTCAGGGCAATGGTCTGGTTGAATCCACGAACAAGAACCTCATCACCATCATCAAAAAGCTGCTAGATAAGAATCCCAAGGATTGGAATACCCAAATTTGTTTTTCCCTTTGGGTAGATCTTACACGCCACAAGGACTCCTTGGGTGATTCCCCGTTCCATCTCATTTATGGCTTAGAACCTGTATTCCTTGTTCACCTCAAGATCCCAACCCTCTAGTTCATCAACACTTTCTATGAAGATGGGGATTTAAGAGAAGCTCGTTTAGTTGAGCTGCTCCACTTAGAAGAAGTGCATGATCGAGCCATTGAAAATTTCACAAAACATCAGGGCGTGGTCAAAAGATGGTTTGATCGATGGGCCAAATTCAAGGCCTTCAGAATTGCAGATCTAGTCTTGGGTTAGGACAAGGCCCATGAAAAGAAAGGGGGGCATGAAAAATTTGATAAGCTCTGGCTTGGCCTCTTTCAAATTGCTAAAATCCTTGGAGATAATACTTTCCACCTCAAGACCTTAACTGGTGGAGATTTCCCATAGCATGTCAATGGGTAGCACTTGAAGCATTATATCTAAGCTTGAGCTCTCCCGAGCTGTTCCTGTAAATATCTCTATATAGGTTAGTTTGGGTTGCTTTTGGTTCGCTTTCATTTTGTTGCTTCACCTTGCTTTTGTTTTGCTCTTTTCCTGATCGCTTTTGTTTTGGTGGGAGTGTTTCTTTGTTGCTAATGTGGTGGCCATGCTTGTCTCGATGAATGATTCACTTTAATTCCCGCTCTTAGTGTTCTTTGGATAACTATTCACTCTTGACCATTGGTATTTGATTGCTGCTATGGGGCGGTCTACTTATTTGAACTTTGAATTAACCTAGAACATGACCCTTAGTTGAATCTTATCACATTTCATCTTAGATCCTAAACAAGATAAACATTAATTGCTTCTAAGGAGCCATGTAGTGGTTGTTATCATGACATAACAAGCGAAAATAATATGTCTGCTTTAGTGACAATTATGCTTCCAAATCCACTATAAGCTTCAATGCTTACATGGTTGAGCAAAATAAATAGTATAAAAATGAAAGAAAAGAAAAGAAAAAGAAAAATGTTCAAATCAAACAACCTTGTGGGTGTGAAAACAACTCTGCCCGAATTATGGGCACTCGGATGGCAGTAGAGCAATGTTCGTGGGGTCACGACAACAACTCCATCGGGGTTATGGATGTCTGACTAGCAACGGGGTAATGTCCAGGTTACTTTTGGAGCTAGACGATCTATAGCTTGTTCAGTTTGATTGAATACCATTTCTTATAGTCTCAAAGAAAAAGAATGAATTCAACAGTTACACACACTTCTGAGACACTTTCATGATTTGATTTAGCCCAGGATCTTGTTCTCTTTTGAGTCCCCTAGTTCACTTTTGGAAATCGTCCCCTAGTCTGGGGAACCAGAGATTCTGGGTTTGAAATGAACATTTATCCTTAGAACGCTCAGGAGTGTTCCCTAATAGAGTTTCCATTTGTTGTGCCTATAGCACACACGCTGCGTTCAGAATGGGGACCCTCTCTTCATCTCTTTTCACTTTAACGGTTCACTTTTGTCATCGCCCAATTTTGCGTGCCCCCTATTTGGAGTCCTAAGTGGTCAATGGATCTTAAAAGAATCATCTTAAGTCAACCAAATGCTCCTACCCTCAAATTTTCAAGGCCTTAAGCCTTTGTGGGATTTCCTTGGTTGTTTGCCTTTAACCTTCAAAGTTGTCATCCTTTTGGCAGTGTGGGTCTGCCCCTGTGGGCCACCCTATGTGAGATTCCCTATCGCTTCAGCCATTTCGAATGGCTTCTCATGGCATCCTCCCACCCAGCGGGACCTGCACCCATCTGCACCATTTTCGTTGCTGATCTACTTGACGAAAAACTTCTAATTTTCATCTGTTCATTAGACTATGCCACTCTCACTGCTATTTTTGAAATACTTACTCACCAATCCTGAACGCCGCCATACGAGCATTAATGAGGGGCATTAAATGCACCAAATTCTATAAATAACCCATCTTGAGCTATCATTTTCACCTGTAAACATTTAGAAGACTTGTTAGAGCCTCTCACCAACGCCGTTGTCATGCTTGTTGAGTTCTTTCGCTGATTTGAGCCCTTTGCTAGCTATTTTCTCATTCATCTTCATCAGGTCTCATAGGTTGGTTTTCTACCACAAGCCATACTTTAATTTTTCTTCAATTTCTATATAAAGTTGTTAAATCTTTGAAAGGAAACTTAAAGGAATTAGTTACTTAAGACCCTAGCGACCAAAACCCATATGGAAAAACCTTGATAAACTTAGAAAATCTTCTATGGGTGGCTTGCAGGACATGAAACCCCCTGCAACCATTCTTGAACCACAACGTTCATCCCCTACTGGTCCACAACCTGACCACCGCCACCATTTCATTTCCTTAATTTTCCAAACTTTAAAATGGCGAATACCTTCATTGGGCCCGCCCTCACAGGAGGTCCCGTCAGCTTGGTCGTCTTAGACTTACCAAAATTCATGAGCCTAAAATGGGGATCCTTTGATCCACTCGGGTTTGACAGCATGAGCCTCCACCAGCAGAATGCCCTTCGATCTCCGTTGTTCCAAATGGCTATTAGGCCCCGCATTTCCAATACATGGTTCCTACCCCATGGACTGCCGATCAAACTCAACCTCACGAAAATGCTTAAGCTCGAGTCCACTATGTTCGCCTGAATTCAAAATGCAAAAATAACTAAGGATCAAGTCCTAGGTAGACCATCCCTTGTGGGATTTCATCTCGCTCTTGTTGTTTCCAAACAGACATCAATTCCCGTTGATCTACTATGTAGGACCCGACCCCGTCATTTCCCTTGGACTATTCGGTAGCAAATGAACGATGCCTAACCTTCCTGTGGTACGATGGTGTGAGCCACTCTACTCAGACCTTCGTCTCATTCCTGCCTTTCCAAACAACTGACATCCTACATCTTCCCATCCCTTTCGACTCACAAGGGTTTTAACTTCAAGTAGAGCATGGTACCGTACGCTGAGGTCGTAGATCTCATGTTGTGGAATGATGTTGCCTTGCCTACACCGTTTCAACGACCAAGTTACCTCCTACTTCCAGCTACCTTGGGTTCGCATGACTAAAGATGGTCTTAATTCCCCTGAAACTTCAAAGTGAACTCGACCCATGTGCTAAAATTGCCTAACCTCCCTATTGGATCCCACCTAACGATCAAATCTTGGTGTGGGTGGAACTATGTGGGCCACTGTGCCTTGTTTGTTGCCTATTGATAATTGCCTCTAGAATGGTAGCCAGCCCAGGGAAGTCTGCACCCCTGGGCCCACATTTTTATAACTCCCTCTAGTGAAAGGACAATGCTAATCTGAAAGAGATATTAGGGTCCTTAAATGATGACTCACCTAGTCTAACATCATTTTGCTAGATTTTGGCTAATGTTCCTCGTGTTTTTATGCTTGCAGCTCTCTTTCCTATAGATTATATGGAACCAACTATAGGACTCTTTGAGACAACCATGGAAAATGAAAAGGGAAAGAAGACAGCTAAAGCACCCTGAGGGAAGGAAGATAAAGACCAAATGAAGTACAAGTTCCAAGGGGAATCCCTCAATTATAGGGTCACGACAGATTAGGAGATGTCAGATACTAATCTAGGACATATTGATGTTGATGAATTCAAGCAAAGGGTCAAAACCAACCCCACAACGAAAAATGCTAGAAGGATCGAAGTAGTGGGTTGGCTAAGGCTGTTGGGTTCCCACCTACCCTTATAGCTCATGAGCATGTAATGGCCTGCAGAGAGGCATACCAGGAGGACACAAAGAGAATAGTAGATAGAGATGGGAATGTATTGGATCATTTGTTTGCCAAATCAATAGGGAAAATTTTTCATATCCCTACCTTCAGTGAAATGGAGACATCCAAAGAGTATGCTAAGTAGATGTGGGATGCTAATCCCCTCAAATGCAAGAAGCTCATCAATCAGTACTAGCTTAAGGAGAAGAGAGGTTATGGGCCTCCTTACTGTAGCTTTCTTTCAGGAATGGATGCGATATTTTGTGGAAGAGATCCTCCAAGGGGAAGCCAAGTTCTATTGGGAAGGGATGATTAGCCAATGTCTACATGAGCAATTTGTGGTGGTGAAGAAGACTTCACAATTTTATATGACATCATACCTGGTCTATTTGCTTGCCCACCATGTCCAATATCGGGGACTATTTGTAGCATCAAGTCAACTGTAGGAAGGGAATTGAAAGTCTATGACAGGTATCCCCAGCTCCAATATAGGAACTTTAAAAGGGAATATTGCAGAGTCATTGATGCCTTCATTGGCTATATTATTAGGCTACTTGGAGGTGATTTTAAAAGAAGAGTCACCCACAGTGAAAATTCTTACATCAGATGGTTCGGCTTCTTATTTATTCAATTTCCTAAATTTACTTACATTTGAGCCTCAAGGGTTTTTCAGAGAAACCATATATAAGCTGCCTCGGTACCCAAATGACCAACTGATACTACTTGAACTCTCCTGAAAGGTACATCAAGAACACACCTTCCTAAGTGACAAGCATAGAGTGGGATCCCTTATCCCCTCACATTTTTCCAAGGTATGTATGCACTTCTTGTTTCCCAGTGTGTGGAGTACTCTGATAAGGAGTTGAATGAGTATAAATTGGAATTCCACACTACCAGGACGTGAATAGATCCGTATGGAAAGTTAAAGAAGATGGTCGGGCTAGAGTATGCCCATCTACATAATGTGGAACATATTTGGGCCAATTGTAGTGATGATAAGGAAGTGCATATGCAGCACTACATGCGTATGACAACCTATTTTGTCAAAAAACTGAACCTGTTTCCAATGTCAGATCAGATTTTTGAGGATGAAAACACAGTGGTTGATCCTCAATTTGATGTTGTTGCCAACCTAACAATGCCCTTGATTGATTGGGATGAGGAAGAGGTCAATGACCTCAATATTCTAATGAAGCCCATTGAAGCAAGAACAAAAGAATGGATCGATGGGAAGATTTCACAATGGAAGCTACAGGGAGTTACCCTAACATATGGTGAGCTTGAGGATGAGCCAAGAAGTGAGACCGCCAGTAGGATAGCTACTACCCCATCTGGGGAACCTTCAAAATCTCCTCCATCTACCTATACAAGAAAGAGAAAAGAAATGGCTGAGTGTCAACCCAAGCATAGGGTATACTCAAGGAAGGCCTTAGAAGGTGAACCTTCCAAGAAACCAAAGAAATTAGGCAATTTTACAGAATTTCCCACCATCCAGGAGGACCCACTCCATGAAGGAAAGGAACAAGAGGCCAAACAACCAAAGTCACCACGTGCTTCCTCCACCCTCGTGTTCACTGTTGCTGTCATCGCCACCATCGTTGCTCTTCCCCTAGCATCTCAGGTAATGGTCACCTCTTCTCTGCCTGCGATGGACATTTTAGTCCACCTTGCTTCCACCCCACTTGCTGCACAGGTAATGGTAATAGATTCTTCCACTGCCACTACCTCTTCGCTCTGTTCTTTATCCATGTCTCCATCATTATCCCTCCCACTAGCTACTACAACAATTCCCATGCCCACTCTCTTGCTCCTAGAGGCTTTCGCTCGACACATGCAAAATATCCCAATGAAACTATCTGGGGTGTTAATGAACCTGACAGTCCACGCTGCCTTGGCACAGGTTGTCGCTAACCTTCTTGTCCCTCCTCAAACCGAACCACCCACAATGGAGGTGACAATGCAAATATCAAAAGAGTTGGAGAGGCAAGAGAGGGAAGCTACCAAAGAAATGGAAGAGAAACTGGACGATTACCATGAGCATCCCAAATACCAACACCTAGTAATTGATAAAGTGGTGCATGAAGAATAGGAGGAAGAAACAAAATCATCCAAGGAAGATGTTTAGGAATTAGGCACAAGAAGAAAAGGAAGAAGAAAAGAAAGAAGAGGATAAGCATGAGGAAGAGGCTAAAGCCGTAAGGAAAAGCCCAAAAATAGAACATCATCAAGAACATGGGCCTGAACAAGAGGAAGAAGACAAAACCACTGAAGGGAAAGATAGTCCCAAGGAACATAGAGCTACTGAATTCTCGAGAAATGAAACTGTCTTCATCCAGGATTCTGATGAAGAAGAAGAAGAGAAGACAAAGCAGGAGAATCTGGGTGACAAAGTAATGGAAATTCAACATACCCATGGGGAAGAAGGTGATCATGAATGATCGAAAGGGGAATCTCAAATGCCTGAATGGCTCGAAAAGCAATTGGAGAAGAAAAACCTGGCCCCAATGGATCCGAGGGAAAGGATGGAAGCCATTCTAGCCAGAGCACAAATAAGCACGAAGAAGGAAAAGAAGCCAAGGGTTTGATTCCACCTGACAATGGACGCTTAAGGATCCAAGACAGTTCAGATAGCCACACCGGTGATGAGAGAGGAGGGGATTAGCTACAATATCTCGACCGTTGACCTAGGGACAACCAAAAGGGAACATAAAAACAATCATCTTCAAGGATCCGTCACGACCATTGTGCATCAAATACATAAGGATAAGACCTGTAAGGAGTAGCTAAAGGCACAACTGGTGGACTTTATAGCCTACATTCAGTAGTGGTCTTCCACTAAGGAGCTTCCCACCACATCGTCGGTGAAACCACAACTGTTGTCCAAATACTATATTGATAAATTGGAAAGAAGAAATAATTAGATGAAGGCCACAAAGGATTGGTTCTAGCAAGTCCTCTACAATGGAAATATGGGCATAGGTCGTGCTATCAGGACAACAAACAAGTTCCTGGAAGTACAAAAGATCCTCGAGGGAATAAATAAATTCTGCACGTTCCCAAAGTTATACATGATTACATATCCTAAACTTGAGGCTATCCTCAAGATACCTGAGAAATCCTGGGAGAAGGAGCTTTATTTTGTAGAAGGTGACCACTGGCTCCTGGAGACATGGAAGCTGGGCTTAGACCACATAAAGGAGGTATTAGAATGAGTGCTCCATTAAGTGGAGCTTGATATTGATTGGGTCAAATAAATTAGGGCGGCCTGTGAAGAATATCTGAGGCTAATGGCAAATTTTGATATGCCCGCCATTGAGCTAGACCTAGAGAGAAGATAAAGCCATACTTTCATAAGAAGATGGAGAACAGAACCACAGATGCACTAACACTAGACTTTATGGGTTTTGTTGCACGAGCCTTCGCTCAATCCGAGCAGGTTGTAAAAAATACACAAAAATGTGACAAGGATTGGGATAAGATTACAGGAAAATCTAGCAAATTGAAGTTTCAAGTGATCTAGTCTGATATAATGGAATGGAACAAGCTCTAGGCATTGATCAAAAAATTCGTGGAATACGCCACCATCAGGAAAAATGAGGGAAATCCGATGATAGATGATGAATTCCTCACAGTGTAACTACAACAAAAGGAAATTAGGTAGAAGACAAAACTGCTATAGTGCTAGGGTCACTAAAAGACAAAATAGGCTACAAGAAAAAATAGGGAAGATGATAAAATAACCTATGTTAAATTGAGAAATATTAGGGGTAGGTGAAACCCTAATTTGTAGTGAATCTTGGGCACACAATGAAATGAAATCTTGGCCATTAATTTTTCTTTTTGGACACTATAAATAGGGTGTCTCCTCTGATTTTCAAGAGAGAGTTGAGTTGTTGTGAAGACATGTTGCTGGAATGTTAATAGAAATTCATTGATTTGGTGGATTCTTGAGTTTCAACTTCATGTTGCATGATTCTTCTTCTCATAGTCAGTGAATTTGAGTAGATTAACTTTGTTGTTCTATGTGTTCTAGCTTGCTTTAGTAGATTAGTTAGTGTTGTTCATTGATGGTGAAGAATTCGGTTGTGTTGATGCCCTTCCTTGTTCATGTTTTTTTTTGTTTATTGATGATAAAATTCAGTGTAAATCTAGTTTGAACATTATATGAATGCTGCACTTAAATTCTATCTCTTGTTCATGCTTTATGGTGAATGAAAGGTTGAAAATATGCAGACCTTAGAAGATTGCACTTGTTTCATGAGACTGTGAATTAATCTCTAGAGTTAAGTGGAATTTTCTTTTTCAGTAATTTCTTGATTAGATCATGTGAAATTTTTTTGCATCAACATTTCAGATCACACTCTATTTCCTAATGATGGATCACAAAGTGTAATCCAAAACGTTGATGCAAAAAATTCTCACATGATCTAATCTAGAAATTATTGAAAAAGAACAATATGGATTGTGGAAACTTGATATCATTAAGTGGAGCTTTATTTTGGGAAGGTTGTACACTATAGGGTCATCCATTATCACTGTTCATTGCTAGTTTCAGGTCTAGGAACTTCCTCCCTTCCCTACGCCTTTTGACTTTTCTTTTTAAATAGTGACTTTGAATAAGGTTCATTGCACATTGTAAAGCCAAATCTAAAGTTGAAATATGATTTTTAGATTGTTGTTTGAACCTACAACAACTGTGCAACAACTTCCCCATCTTAAGAGCTCCATTTGTAGAACCAATTCCCATATGGTTTAACCCACGTAAGGCTGCCCTATGATTACCAACAAAATCACATTGAACCAACTGAGAAATTCCCTGCATGTCATGACCTGACACTTGAGAGACCTTGGGGTAATTTTCAGCAACTCGTTGTTGGAGATTTCCTTTCAAGAGAGGTAATGCACCTATGCATTGCCTATGTTGAGAATGTGCAAAAACACCCATCAACAGAAGGTAGATTGTAAAAAAGTGCAATTATACAATTTACTTTATTATTTTTTTCTATAATAAATATGTCTTGAAAGATAATTTCAAATATATAATCATCATAAGAAATTACTTATAGGTAGTGTTGATTGTTAAATTTAGGCCTAAATCATCCTATAACAATGTCAATGGAATTTCTTTTCTTTTTTCCACTCACCTCCATAACTTAATGGAGGTCAATAGAACCTGATTTAGTTAGAGATATTTACCAATGATGTCATCCCCCATAATAGCGTCAAAAGATGTCATTATTAAGACCGATGCATCCTTATTGTAGGTGGGCAGAGGAAAATATGAAGAACAAAAACGTGTTGCTGCATCACAAAACAATTATATTTTTATTAATTACAAAAAATTTGATTGTAACTGCCTCTATTTATAGAGGTCTTGTGATTACAAAGACTATCAGACATCGACATATAAGATATTTAATGTTCTTCAATCTTATCCTAATCTCTTAACATTATTTAATAATTGTTCTTAGATTTATTTGATAGTGTGCTTATTTAGTTAATATTAGTGGTGGTGGGAGAAATTATAATACTCCAATTCTCCCCCTTAATTTTTACCATTGATTACATCAATATTTACAATATTCAATTTTTCTCTCAAATATCCAAATTGTTCCTAATGCTAAAGCTTTTGTGAACATATTTACCAACTAATTTTTTGGATCTACAATACTCTAAACTGATTTATCCATTGTTCACCAACTCTTGAATAAAATGGTATCTTGTGTCAATTTGTTTACTCCTTTTATGAAAGACATGGTTCTTCGGTAATGCAATTGCATTGCAAACTTATTATCACAATGAATTAGTATTGGTTACTTTTGATCATGCATTAAACCATCAAAACCATTTGCATCCATATTGCTTGACTTGCTGTGGATGTACCTACTACATATTCTTCTTTTGTGGATGAGATTGTCACTATAGGTTGTTTCTTTGATGCCCATGCAACTATTTAGTTTTCAAAGTGAAATTCATATCTTGAAGTACTCTTTTGATCATCTACGCTTCCTAGAAAATGACTATCTATATATCCAATCAACTCAAACTTATCTATCGTGGAGTACAATATCCCATATTCTATAGTCCTTGCAATATATTTTCATATTCTTTTTACAACATGCCAATGCAAATCCTTGGGTGAGACTGTGAATCTAGATATCCAAATAACTCCATACATAATATTTGGTTTGGTTGCTATGAGATACATCAAACTTCCACTAAGTCATTTGAATATAGTTGAATCAATATTGGATATTTGATCTTCTTTGCTAAGTTTTGTGTGTATTTCTATAAGAGAAAATATTTGGTTGCAATTCATCATTCTAAATCTCTTCAATACATCTAGGTTTTCATATTTAGCTTGAAAAATGAAATTTTCTTTTTCATTTTGTACAACTTTAATTTCTAAGAAATATCTCATTAATTCCAAATCTGTCATTTCAATTTCCTTTTTCATGGCCGATTTAAACATGTCTATAAACAAATCTCTAGTAAAGATTAAATCATCAACATATAAACAAATAATTAAAATATTACCTCGCTTGTTGATCTTCATGTTTAGTGTAGGCTCACTGTTGCTTCTTTTGAATCTATTATCCATCATGCATGCATCTATTTAGTTATACGTTGCTCTAGGTCTTTTCTTAAGTCCATAAAGTTCCTTTTTCAACCTATATACTTTGTTTTCATATCCATTTACCTCATATCCTACTGGTTGTTGTACATAAGCTTCTTCCTCTAGAAAACCATTTAAGAAAGTGGATTTTGCATCCACTTGGTAGATGTTCCAACCGTGGTGAACTACAATTGCTAAAACCAATCTAACCGTATTAAGTTTTAGTACAGGTGGAAATGTTTCATTATAATCAAATCCATATTGTTGTGCAAATCCCTTAGTTACTAGCCTTGCCTTATACGTTTCAACATATCAATTTGCATTAAATTTAATCTTGTAAATCCATTTCACACATATACATTATTTTCCTTCAATAAAATCTACTAATTCAATAGATTCCATTTCTTCATTCATTGCATTAATCCAATGTTCTTTCTTAATCTCCTCCTCAATATATAGGATTGTGAGAAAATAAAGCAAAATTTTATTGTAAATCTATTCATTCTCCTTGATCATAAATTTGTTGCAAAGCTCTCATTCTTGATCTCAATGATTCAAGTGTAGAATTAGAATCATTACTTACTTATGAATAAGGAGAGGAGTGACTTGATGATTCACCTTGTTTAAGATTAACGAGTTTGTGCTTTTACCCTATTGGTAATTGTTTTATCTATACTTTCATCCCAAACTTCTTCTTCCTTGAATTTAAAATCTCTACTCATAATGACCTTCTTAGTAATAGGATTAAATAAATTATACGAATTTTATTGTTCACAATAACCAATAAATATGCACTTCTCACCTCTGTCATGCAACGTACTTGTTTTCTTTGATACATATGCAAATGCAATGTACAACCAAAAATTGTAAAATGAGATACATTATCATACTTACCACTTCATGATTGTTGTGAGATTCTTATATTTCACACTTTTTATTAGAGTCTTGTTCAATATATATACTACACAAGCTATTGCTTCAACCCTATATTCATTAGATAGATTCTTACCTTTCAACATGCTTCTTACCATCTCCATTATTGTTCTTTTTTTCCTCTTCGTGACACCATTCTACTAAAGTGTATGGCTTGTAGTGAAATTCTTCTTTATCTGATGAAACTTGCAAAAATATAAGAAATCATTTGATTTGCATTCACCTCCTCAATTTGATCTCAATACTTTGATGAATAGACCACTTTTCTTCTCATCCAATGCCTTCAATTTTTTGAACTTTACAAATGCTTTAGATTGATACTTAAGAATACAAACCCACGTCTTCCTATTAAAATCATCAACAAAAGTTAGAAAATAAATGCTTCCCGCTAATTATGGTGTTTGCATTGGACCATATAAATATGTATGCACAAGTTCTAAGGGTGCCCATGCTCTATATGACATTCCCTTTGGAAAAAATTCTCTATATTATTTTACCAAAATACAACTTTCACAAATTCAATGGCTCTTCAATTGGGATATCCTTTTACCATTTTATTACTTTTTTAAAAACATAATGCTATGAAGTTTAATATGATCATACTTTAAATGCCATACCCATGCTTGATCTTGAGAAGTTTCCTTGAAATTTGCTTCAAATCCTTCTACGTTTCCACCCTTCATCCAAAGTGGAAACATTCTATTCTTTGTCAGTTCAACCCTTCTAATTAGCATGTCACTAGGAGGTACATCAAATACAACACAAATTTATTATTCTCAAAATTGATTTTGTCACATTTTTGTACAAGTTGACCAATAGGGTAAAAGCACAAACCCGTGTCATACTTTCATCCAACTAAATAGTTCTAAGTGAAATAGTTTTGACCTAAATAGTTTTAGTCAAAACATTTTCACTTGAAACTACATGGCCTATATGTGGAACATAGAGTTTTAGGTGAAACCCTTTTGCTTGAAACTATAAATTTTAAATTTTTTCCTTTGTCACTTTAAAATATGACTTAATTTATATGTAAGTTTTTGATTGAAAATGTTTCAAGCGAAAGGGTTTTAGTTGCAATAGTTTCATTTGAAATTGTTTATGTAGCATCCTTGTTGGAAACCACCTCAAATTTTTTTAGAAATTTTAGAAATTTTTCACTTAAATATCATATTTCTTTAGTCAAAATGATTTTTTCAAAAAACCAAAAATACCCTTTTGTAGCGCTTAGAGTCAAGAATCCAAATATATATTTTGATTAGGTTTAATATGTTTTTTTTATTAAATTAAATAATGCAAGTAGGTTATTAAAATAGAAAGTGAGGGAGATTAAAAATTGAAAAATAAATACTAAAACATATTAAAATTTTTGCAAAATATATGGTGCACTAAAGGAGAGAATCCTCTTCAAAAGGGTATAGTTTATTTTTTGAAAAAGATAAAAAAAATAGACAATAGTTGACATCAAACGAAAAATATAAAATTCTAGTATGTTTGAACATTTGTAAAATATCATTACAAGGAAAATATAGATCAAAAGTTTTATTTCTTTTCCATGTACTAGATATTGAAGTTATCTATTTGGAAAAAAAAAGGGGAAAAAAATTTATTTACTATTTTTTCTTAATGTCACTTTTTCTTGAAATTTTTAACAATTCAAAATTTGCTCTTAAATTTATAAAAAAATGTAAAAAATACATATATTTTTTGAAAAATTATAGAAATAAAGTTCATCAAGAGTTATACATTTCATTAGTTGATAATTTTGAAATTCAAAACATAAATACCACTTAAATTATGCAGTCGAAGTTGAGAATTTGTGTTTGTGTTGGTCGATTCCTTTATAAAGTGTGACACAAATTTGTACTTTTTCCCTAGATAGTTACAAGATTATGTTTCAAACTAGGTATAAAATAAACATCTAGAATGGACTTCTTACCAAGATTTATTACCACATTGATTGCACCTTTACCCATAACTGTCATATTGTTCATTATTACCTAATTTTACATATGATTTGACTAAGCTATCCAATATTTTTTTTTAAATTCTATTTCTTGTCATATGATTGCTACACCCACTATCTAGAAACCAAGAATTGCTTGAATTTTCTTAAAATACATGGCATGTAATGAACAATGTACCTCAACTAATTTACAAAAAAAAAGTTTTATTTTCCCGCATCTACATGTTACTTTTGACATTTGCTTGTAATTTGTCTAAATTTTGTGCAATAGTAACATTGAATATTAGACTTATCATAACATTGTGACGATTCATTATTACCATTCCCTCTAGATTTGAAACCTTGACTTGGTCTTCCTGCTAGATCAAAACTTCTTTCTTCTCTTTGATAATTGTTTCTACCTCTGCCTCTCCCTCTACCAAATATCATCTATGATTTGAAAATATTCTCCAATGAAACATTGTTATTCATGTTCAACCTATATTTATGAGATAGTAATGATCCAAACAATTCATTTTTTTGTGACTTTTTTCCAAGAGAAGAGGAAATTATGAAATATAACCCTTTATAGTTAAAAAAGAGAGAAAAAATAAAAGATATTATATGACCCTTTCATTAAAAGAGAGATTAATAAAGAAGATGCATAAAAACTCTTTTAAAAAGGGAGAAATATTTATAAATATATTTATATAGTTATTAAGAGAAAATTTTTGTCAAAAGAGTGTGATGGTTTGGAAACCACCCCTTAAGGATTATATAAACATTTATATGAGACCTTGAAAGGGTGGATAATATTTAAGGAAGAAGAAAACTCAAGGAAGAATAAGAAAGTACTTTGGTGAGCTATGTGCATTGGAGAAGGGGGCACATAGTGTGTTTCTAACCTAGAGTACAAAGTACACTTGGGACTATCCTGACAAAGGCTTGGGTATTTTATCTTGTGTTGAGAACTATTTTGTTGAATCGACACTTGTGTAGAGCATCGTAGTATGATTTATTCCTCCTATATTGTGCTGTAGAAAGAACGAATAACACAAACATCTTTTTGGGGGTGAGAATGACATTTTCAAGAACTTTGATTTAGATAATTACTAAATTTATTCCAAAATATTGTTAATTATAAATGTGATGGAGATTTCATTGAATTATTTACTGATGTTTTGATTAGAATAAAATTGGAAGGGCCAGTATCCATTACAAAATGACTATCGAGGCCAACGAGGGCTCAGGAGAAGTGAAATGCCTAGAAAACTAAAACAAAAAATTGAAATAGACCGACCAACAGAGAAAAAACAAAGAGAGAAGACAGAAAAAATGCTAGTAAGGGACCAAAAGAAACAACTATTAGTCTCCCATCATCTTGAGACCACTAATTTCCTTCCACTCTTGAGCCAAGAAGTGGATCTTCTCCTCGAAAGACAAGCGACCCTTCTGAATAGCTTGAGTATCCACTGTAGTGTCTAGAGTTGAGTTGTCCACCACCTTGCCTTTCTTTTGTGCATGACTATTACCAATACCACCCTTAGCCACCCGTTTACCATGAATTTTTCTTATCTCTTGTTGAAAGACTTGGATAGTTAGAGTGGTGTTCTTCAATGCTGATGATGTTTTGATGTGTGCAAGTGTTAAACTAGATGACATTGATTAATTAGCATTTTGTGCATTTGTGTTTAACCTATAGAAATAATTTATAATCTTTAAAATTAATTAATAACACTAATAAATCCACTACCATATAAAATTAATTCTAAGATATTAAATCTATCCAATTTTATACTTGGGGAAAAGTAGCATTACACATCTATTGAAAATTGTGATATGCCTTTAGATTATTCAATTGCAACTACAATAGTATCAAACTTTTTAGAAAATTTCTAAAAATCTTTTCTACAACTTTATGATCTGTTAACTCATCACCATTTTCTCTAATATGATTAACAACATTCATTACTTAGGATAATAATTGGTTTACAAACTCTGAATCTTTCATTTCAATATTTTCTAAATTAGTTTTAAGTGATTGCAACTTGGCTACTTTTATCTTGGTTGTACCTTACTATGTAGTTTCAAATATTTACCAATCTCTTTTAGATGAATTTGCACCTTTAATTCTAGAAAAACAATTTCATCCATACCTTGTTGAATGAGTTGCAAAGCTCTTGCATCTTTTCTCCTATTATCCTTAAGCTCATCTTTTTGGTTTCTGGTTAACAATGACTCATCGTGTGGTTCTACAAAGCCCCGTTGTTCTATATTTAATAAATCTTGAGAACAAAATAATGTCTTATTTTTATTTCACAATTTTCATAATTCTTACCTCTAAAAAATGGAAATTGAAGTTGCAAGTAATTACTTGTAGATGCCATGATGTCAAAACCAATGTGTTACTACAATTCAATTTCGATTATTTCGATAGCTTCACATGCTTTGAACAACGATTTCCTGTACTTTGGAAATATAAAAAATCTACACTCAAATTCAAAAACTAGCAATAGAAATAGCTATCTATATAATTTTTTTTTGATGAATAGGAAGCTACTATCTATATTAATAATAAAGATAAAGTTACATATTCACAAAAAAAAAGGCGGGTAGTAAGAAGGCACACCCCGAGAGTCACATGGGCAAAGCCCAGAAAACCAAAAAACCAGAGTCACTTGGGCCTAGCCTAGAAAACCATAAACATTAGAAACATATAAAATAAAAATGGCCATCAAGCGGCCAAAGGAGTGCCAGCAGAGCCAGGAGGGTCTCTGTCATCCATGTGTTTCCCCCATACATCAACAGGGTCTGGAGTGATGTCAGGAGGAGGACTCCATCCATCATCAACATCTTTCTCTTTATCTTTATCTTTATCCTTGTAGTAGGGTGAGATTGTAAGCACTAGACGCAAAAAGCTTTTACCAGATTCTAGCCAACTAGAGCTAGTAGCAAGAGTATCATCAGAGGGCAACCCAAAACCGCCACCACTGCTCTCCGTTGCTCCTCCAGAGGGCCACCTCTAGCCATCTCATAGAGTAGGAGAATGAGTCCATCGAGGAGTGTGGGAACCACGCTGAAGAGGAGGCTGAGAGCGGGGGCGAGTAGAGCCAGTCTGCTACCAGCCTCGAGAGGACGACTGGCTGCGAGAGGAAGTGGGCGAAGCAGACACCCAACCAATAGTACACAGGGCATTTCCCCAATGACCCAAAAGCACCTAAAGGTGAGCCACCTCAAGTGTAACCTTGTTGGCCTGAACTTGAATCTGCAAGAGCAGATTAGAGAAAATAATAGATTTAGAATACAAAGAAACATTTTTAACCATTTGTGTGTTAGCAAATATGCAGGCATTTCTGTATTTCCAGATATTGAAAAGGATTTCCACCCTGAAAGTGTGCCAAAGCTAGGCATATTTAGGAAGAAGTCTAGGCAAGTCTCCTAGCAAAATCATATGCCAAGAGAAGGGCTCCAATTTGAAAGGCCGAAAGAAGTCACGAATCCAATTCCAAAACTATTGAACTCTAGTGCAAAATTAGAAGGGATGCTTAAAAGTCTCAGCTTGCCCAGAAAAAGGGCAACGAGAGTCCTGGACCCCCAAGTGAACAAGCCGAGAACCCACAAATAAGTCTTGGAAAAGAATACACCAAGCAAAATGGACAAGTCTCAAATTGATCTCTTGAAATGGCAATCTTTTCTCAACGTTTCTCACAAGACATCCTCCTTCCTTATAAATGACTCCAAAACAATAAAATCTCCTTCAAACTGGGAATATCAGTGATTTCCACTTGATAATTGTTTCAACAGTCTTCAAGTCTTTGTTACTCGACTTTTGCACCTCTTTCAAACTTTAGTGGCGCCTTCTAAAAAAAACTGTGATATTTAACAGTCGTATAAACCACCTGCCAGCGATCTCCTCTTTGATTGGGTGATTTCTTACTTTTCTTAGCTCGGCTTCCTCCTAAACACGATTTGCTTCAATTCGGCCTTCCCAACGTCTTTGCAATTTTCCTCCTTTAACAGTGGCTTTAATCTTCTCCAACGATTTCCTTTGGGTGATTGTGTTTCCTTACGTCTTTGGCAATGGTTTCAAGTAACATGTAGCAATAAGCGATCTTTCCTGACTAAATTTGCATCCATCGATGCTCCTTATCTCTTTGATCTTCTCTTCACCTAGCTCTGATACCACTTGTAGGTGGATAAAAGTCTTGTGATTACAAAGATTATCGTAGGCTGACATATAAAATATTTAATTTTCTTCACTCTTATCCTATTCTCTAATATTATTTAACAATTCTTTCTAGATTTATTTAATATTAGTGATGGTGGGAGAAATTACAATACTCCAACAATCAGGTGGTTTCTCTTTTATGTAATGTGCAACTTCAATATAGAATGTGTTATTATGAACAAGAAGAATTTCTTGATATGCATGATTTACTTTCATATGATTCACTGAACCAATTGAGAGAGGTGTGAGATTATGAATATGCTTAATTTTTATCTTTCTTTTGTATATAATTTCTTGAAGTTTAGGTTTGAATGCAATCCCTCTATACATAGAAAGTCCATATGTATGATGGTAAGTATAAAAATATTTAGCCAATGTGGTATAATCTTAGAGTTATCCATTAGTTTAACAAGATGTAAGGTAATGAAATTGTGTTAATACCATTTGCATAGGTTGAGGAGGAATTAGGCATGCTAGAGGGTAAACAAGCTTTTGCAATGGAACATCTTGACCTCTTGGTAGTCTTTCATGTGTATCTCCAACTATGTGATAATAGAGTGAATCAAGGGCAACATGAAAAACATGTTCATGTCTATGAAAATGTACATATGTCATAGGAATAATAGGAGAGGAAACATTCAAAGATAAATCATAAGAAGATATTGTTAGATCACTACTATCTTCATGAGTGCCATGATTAGAAAAATAGTGAAAATATGTGCTAGATTTTTTAACGAGAAAACAATTTGAATCAAACCATTACAAATTTTGGCCATTTAGATAAAATTGAAATTCACTAATCAATAAAACATCATCATATACATATTTATAATTAAAAAAAGAAGTGTTTTTTTAAGATGAAAAGGAACATATGAAGTACCATCATGATCATCATGTAATAAGTTCATAAGTGTACACAAGACTTTGTCCTCTTCGAGATGTTGAATGATATTTTATCGATATGAGGTGTGCCAACAGAAAACGCATAACAAGGTCGTTAACAGTCTCCTACCTACGCTAATATGACCAAATCAATCTCAATAAGTTTATGTTTTCTTTAATGGTGACAGTCTGAGGAGGCTCATTGTCGATGAGCGAACAAAATCGATTACTGCTGGGGTGAACCCCTAATTGGAGACAACCTATAAAAACTCCTTCCAGTTTTCTTAAAGCTTAATCTGTCGATACAGATACTTTTCATTTAATCGAAACAATGAAAAAAATAACGTACAATATCACTCCTTTCACTTACCATTTATTATGGAGGTTACTGCATGGGTATATACTGTAATAATAAATTGTCCTCAAAATTTACATTTTAATCTTTAAATTGAATAGAATTTAAACATAATCATAAATTACTATTTTTAAATTTAAATTTGCAAATGATTTTATGATCTACATGCATGACAGTGCTCTATTGACGCTCGTTTTGGAAGTCTAAATGAGAGTGATATAATCCCTTGGCTCTCTGTTATAATACCTATTGCTCCAGTGCACACAGTAGCATGAATGTGTAAATCCCACAATGCAATCTGCATTCTCATAAATAAGGAATATAGATTTCAGTGAGGACAATGCATATCTGCCGAAAAAAAGCTTCCATGAAAATAGCAGAGAAGAAATCAACATCCTATTCTCTATCAAAAGGTAGATAACTTTCAGGAGGATTTAATAGAGCTCTTAGAAATGAAAGACTATCTAGAGGCGAAGATGTTCCAGCATTGTTTTGAATGAACTACTACACATAGGGGATAGTCTTTCATTCAAAACAAAGGAAAGACTTATGCTTTTCCCACAACTCCTGTCTCAAAATTTGTGCGCGGTAAGAACATTTTCAAGTGGATGAAAAAGTTATTTAACATTCTGTATTATGTTTACTGTGTCCATGTCGGCAAGGCACTGTTGTTGGGGAGGTGTCATTCATAGGGACGAGAGAAGAAAACTGTAGGCGTCCCATTAAGGTCTTTTGTTTTGCCATTCAAGTCGGTGGATGGTAATACAGAGAAAATAAATAATGACTGATGGGTGGCTTTTCAGTTTTAGAAAGAACAATTACGTAGGCTTTACCTTCAAATATTCGATGTTGATTTGACATCTTTATACAGATTTGTGCTATTGTCATTCGGTACTATATGATTTGTTATGTTTATTTTATTTATTGAAAAAGTGGTTATATTGTTTTTATAAAACAGTGTTATAAAATATATTAAAGGAAAAGTCAGAAAAATATTGTATAAGGATTTTTAAACAACAATGATTGCCACTAAAAGTAAAAGGATGAAGATCTAATGAGATCTACAATAGAATCCCCACCACAAAGAATCAAGAGAAAATAAAAAATCTAGAAACCAAGCAATATTATAGAAATAGTAAAAATGATTAACCTACATCATTTTGAAGAAGTTGAAGGAATTGTGAAGATTGATTAGGGTATAGGAATTTTCAATCTAAAATAGTCCATCTACAGTCAACCTGAGAAGACTATTTATCAAGATAATCTGCAACAATATTCTATTAATGAGAAATATGAACAATAGAGATAGAGTAAAAGTTTTGAAAAAGGTGAAGAATTTGTGCCACCAAAAACTCAACTACTAAGAATAGTCATCAAAACTTCCTTTGTTCAATGTAGATTAAAATAATTGAATCCAACTCACACATATCTTATTTCCAATCCAACTCACAAGCTTTCTCCAAATCCACAAGGATAACATGGGTTTCTATTCAATTATTAGTATCAAACCATGTAGAAGAGAAAATAAATAAATTGAACCATTATTACCATGCCCAATACCACCAATCCCAACTTCACTACGATCACCTCCAAAAGAATGACTAGTATTTATTTTAAAAACACTCAAAGGAGGAGAAGATCATTTAACAACCTTATTAAACTTATGAAAAAATTGAAAGTTAGAAGGAATTGATTGAACTAGATGACTTAAATCCAAATTATTCAAAGTCAAAATATAAGAGGGAATAATGACTTGATCAAAAGAACACTTTACCTCTAAAGTCTCTTTTAATCAATCTAAAATCTTTTGTCAAACATAACCAATGAAACTCTGATATCCTTACAAGCTTTGATAATTCATCTCCAACCAAATTTTCTAAAGCATAAAGACAAGTTGAATATCCTAGACAACCAACAAGGAAGAGACAAAATTAGGAAGATGCTCCAAACAAACCTAGAAATCAAACAATGAAGTAGCGTGAATAAGGGGTTGGATCCAAATATTCAACTATTACCTTAAAAATCCTAAATTCAAGAGACTAGAATAAAATATAAGACACACATTCCTCATTGACCCTAGATAAAACACATTTATAAGGGCCTTGAAATCCCCTCTTTTTTATATTTTTTGATGTAAAACATTTATTTTGACAAAGCTATCAAATAAAGAAATTAAATTTGGGTCAAAACTAATTATTCTAGATATTTTTCTAGCATGGGAAATCCTCAACCCCATTCTTTCCTCTTTCATTAACTACATCCAATGATTGACCTACATCATAAATTAATAAAGATTCTTCTTCCATTTTAGATTCTTCAATTTTAGATTCTTCAATTTTAGATCTTTAGGAGTACCATCTCAAAGAGGAATACCAAGATAATCTATAGGAAGTTTTCCTATATTGAATATCAAAATAAGAGAAACTTTATTGTATAGATAAAATAATATCAAAGAAAAAATATTCAACTTATCTTCATTGATTTTCTCACCCAAAGCAGTCAAATACATATCCAAAGTATGTCAATAATTAAATCTTAGCAACTCACATCCAAAAAATCTCATCTGCAAAGTGAAGATGAGAAATAGTTACAATTTCTCTAACCACTTTCCAAACCTAGATAACACCATTAACACTCTAGTGAGTAAGAAACATTCAAAAACATTAGCCATAGGAAGAAAAAAGATTAGGGTAAATTGGATAACCTTGCTACATACCTCTTGTGATTGAGAAAAATAATACCACCCACTTCTAATTGAAGTTTATATATTTTAGATTTTCAAAACTCCAATGAAATTACATTGATATTTAAGAAATGTAATTAAGAAGGTTGGGGATTTCTTAGGGTTTATGTTTTATCTTTTCTTGTAATTTTTTATATCATATTATTCTTTAGGTTAGGATTTCGTACTAATTTTTTACATTTATTGCAAGGTCTCTTTACTCACAATAATTACATGCATTATTGTTTCTCTTTAAATAGCCTAAAAATTTATTAATCCAATAATTTATATTGGTGTCGATTTGATGGCACATAAGGATGGATCCATTACTAAAGAAACTTGAGGAGTTCATTTCCAAATTTTTTCATGAGGCATGTATTTTAAAACACTTCTAGATGTGGTTCATCCCATTTCATAATTTGATAATTCTTTTTGTTGGCTTGATAATTTTACCTTGATTGGTTATTTTTTGGGGAGGATTCCCCCTAAAAACGTGATTAAATAATGGGTGACCAAGACTTGGGTCCCACATGGGATCTACCTTGATACTATCCATGAAGGGGTTTTCCTTTTTTTCCTTTATTGAATCTAGTCACATGAAGGGCATCCTCAAACATGATCCTTGGTTTATATATGTGTATTTTTTTTTATTTCAATTCCCTAGACATGAAACTTAGTCATCGTAAAGGAGAGATCTCTTTGTGTCTATGTTCAAATGGAGTTTCTTGGGTTACCTTTCCTCATGTTGTAATTTTCTACTTAAAATATCAAGCTTGGTAGGCAATGTCATTTGTGTTGAGCTAGATATTTTTTCTTGACTCATCTACAAAAGTTTATTTATGTCAAAATTGATCTCTCAAGATCTTGAAGAACAATGTTTACATAGTGAAAAAATGAGATGTCCACACTCCATGTTATTTATCTCAATTTTCTTGAAACACATTTTAAGGGTTAATCATTTGATTATAAGATCAAATATTTTCCTTCATCACTCATCACAATAATCCCACTCCTCATCTTATCAATGATTATCATCCGAAAAAAATATGGTTGGTCAATATGTGAGTTATAAAAATTACTTTTTTGCTCGTAATGGTGGCATACCACCCAAAATATCAACTACTAATGATGGTTGGTTGCTAAAAACTCAAGGTGGTATTTCTTCAAAACCTCAAGTCTAGAATTTTTTTGTTCCTTCACATGGTAAGTTATACCATGAGGAAAGTAATTTTGAGTTCTCCAAAATATAACTTCTAACATTTTTGTTATCCTCTCATAGAGAAGCTATTATTCATTCTCCAACATCTCTCCCATAGTTGTCGAACATTATTCTCATAATCCATCTAGGCACTTCGAATAAGTTGAATATGTTACAAATAAAAGAAGACAATTGTCAATTATTTAACTAGATAGTTTCAACGCCTCTTGAAATAATCAAGTCTTACAAAATAACTATGCTGATCTTGATGAGGTAGATAATAATGATATTATCTTGACTCTTTCTAATGAATTTTGTCTCCTAGTTGTTTAAGGTCTTATAGAAGTTATGAGAAAATATTATACATATGTAAGACACTCATGTAATGTCCTTAGCCAAAAAAATAACATAAATCCAATTCTTAACCTTCCAAAAATATTTAATATTTGAATACTAATACTATCTTCCTTAGCATTCACTCAATTCTTAGATAACTTAGATTGAATACTATTATTGATATATTAGAAAATAATCATTATATTTTGAATAAAAAGTAATAGAAATAACTCCCAATCTTCTTATTATGATAAATAAAGAATAAAAAATATAAATCTCGATATTTGACTTATTACATTAATAAATATACTACATTTACGTAGTTCCACAATATTAGTAACTACAACAACAATGGAAAATTAGATCAATACAATGTGGTTGGAGTTCACATCACTAAATATAAAATATGACCTTTATATGAGACCATCCTATGAAATTAGCAAGGATTTCATCCCAGAATTCCTATGCTTGAACATCGGTGCTCAAAATAATTTTTTGTAAGAGATTAAGTATAGATGATGAACTAGAAACAAAATAAATTATATTTTATATCCCCAAAATAGAATAGGCCAGACATCAATTATACCTATGAAATCAAATTCAATAGTGATCATGGGTGGGAAAGAGTACATTTTAAAAGTGATTACACTAAAAATATAATATTAGTACCAAAATGATTCATGATGAGGTGTTAAGAGGAGAACATAAGCATAGAAAGGTATATCAAGGATTAAGGGTTAACCATACACAAGATTCAAGCTATAGGATGAGGTTTTAGGGGTTTAGAGGACATGATTGTTAGAGAAACAATTTATTAGCTAATAATTAATTAATCTTTAATTCATTATTAGGATAATTTTACTTTATAAACTTAAGCTAAACATGGGAGTGATTTTTATTTTCTCATTTTGAGTTATTATTAGATTATTCTTTCTCATAACATAGGATGAAAAAACTTGTCATGATCTAATCCTTTTTTCATTTAGAATTTTCTCTTATAAGCACTCCACTTCATCATATTATTGAGAAACTCTAGCAACTCTATTGTTTTGTAAGATTTAATTTTGTGCAGAAATAGCAAATCATTAGTTGTAACTGTTGTGCATGGAAGGTATTCTTATTTTCTATTTTATCATTCTTTTTGTGTGTTTTCATAATTCTAACATGGTATCAGAGTGTGGATTTAGCAAACCCCTTCTCAATTTTTGAGGGTTTTCTTCAAAATTTAGGATTATATAGGAGAATCATTTATCTAAAATCTTCATATTTTTGTTAGGTTTTATACTTGAAATATTTTTTGGTCCATGCTACAGAAAAATGGAGCCCACCATTGCATTCTAGAGTCTAAAAAGACAAATTTTGACTATAAATTTACCTATAATCACCATCGGGAGCTTTTGAGGAACTTTTTGTACAACAACCATATGTGGTCGTATGGGCCATACATTATGGACGTTGCCAAAAAAAGAGAAAAAGATCAAGTGGGGGCATTTTTTTTTTTAAATGTTGCATGATTTAAAAAAAAAGAAATTAAAAAAAATATCAAAGGCATAAAGAGTACATTATATAGCTTGTCAAAGTCAATTATGTTCTTTTCACTGCCAAAATCACAACTTTTGATAAGTTTCTACATTATTAGCAATTCTTGTAACATTAGAAACATATTTCAAAGCTCTTCAAAATTATCCATGCATTATTTCGAGATTTTTTTCTAGGTACATTTTATTTACTTTTTGAGTTTTCACATTCTAGTAAATTACTTAGATGTTTTAGCTCCTAGAAACTTTTTGTTTGCATAAAATGACTTGCTTTTGGTTTTTCTACATGTATTTCCAACAATTTTATTCTAGTTTGGCATTGTAAATAATTTTCCCAAGCACCTTCTCTTTTGTAGATGCATTGAGATAAAGTTCCAATGCTGTACATGTTTTTTGGATATTTTGCACATTTCATTGTGTCTTTTTATACTTGTGCTATGTAATAAAGTGTCATAGGGGGTTGTGTATAGTTCCCTTTTTTTTCCATGACACCTTTGTCAAGTGAGTGTTACTTCCACAAGAACGTCAAATCCTAGTCATGGTTCAATAGTTTTCTACAACTTATTCACCTTTTAGCAATGTTCTTCATGTTCCCATTCTTTTTTAGATATTTTTTAGTCTCTCATTCTCCTTTCTCTTTTGGAGAGGATTTTTTCCCATGAAGTTTTCTCCTTTTTTTCCATCTGTGAGAGATCAAATTGTTTGTACATGGGTACCTCATCGGGCCTTGTTTTCTACAACCTAATCATGCATTCTTTTTTATTTTATTTTATGCATTCACTTTTTATAGTTTTTAACTACTCCCTAAGTTACACTTAAAAGGGGTTGTTAGAGTAATCATTTATTAACTAAGAGTTAATTAATATTTAATTGATTATTAAGATAATTTTAGTTTATGTGCATCACATAGGATGATGAGACTTGTCAGGATTTAATCCCTTTCTCATTTAGGGTTTTCTCTTATAATCACTCTTCTTCACTGTATTATTGATAAACTCTATCAACTTTTCTATTTTGTAATATTATATTTTTATGAAAATAAAAATTCATTATTTATGACTCTCATGCATGAAAGGTGTTCTCATTTTCTATTTGACCTTTCTTTGTGTGTTTTTATACAATTGTAACATGGTATTAGAGTGTAGATTCAACAAAATCCTTCTTGAATTATAAGGGTTCTCTTCAATTAGAATTACAAGAGCATCTAATCTAGAATATTCATATTTTTTGTAGGTTTTGGACTTGGACAATGTTTTGGTGCATGCTGGAGAAAAATGGAGCTCGCCATTGCATTCAAGAGTCTAAATAGACAAATTTGGATTATAAATTTACCTATAGTCACCGTCAAAAGCTTGTGAGGCATTTTTTGTTTAATAGTTGTACGGAGGGCCATACATGATATATTGTATGATCGCTACAAAAAAAGAGAAAAAAATATATTAAAAAAGTATTCACTCTAAAATATAAAACATAAAATAATGATACTTATAAATATTATTATATAAATAGTTGATAGACTATTGTTGAGTTGTCAAAAACAAGATTCAATTGATGTTAAATGATAAATTAGCTACCATTTAATGGAAAGATTTCAATATATTAGGTGAAAGCCTCCAAAATATCAATTATCATGTAAAAGTGAGATAAATATTGATTTTCCAACTAGATGAGAATATTCTATTTCCATTTGCAGTGTTTTTTGCCAATTTGATGACATCTTTTGTTTTTTCATTTACATTGCTTTATGTTTTAAATTTGCATGCAAAAATATTTCAAAATTAGATAATACCCAATTTAAAAATCTAGGTTTTTCTACATTTATTTCATTCCATTATTTAACGCTTATTATTAATTATTTAATCCAACCACATGCAACTAGAACTTGTAGCACATTACATCCATAGGCACCCATGCACAAACACAAACTCTCTAACATATTAGCATACATCTAATTTTCTATCAGCATCATCTTTGAACCTCCTTTAGGTGCAAGTGCTAGTAATAAGAAGATTACAAATATGTAATAAAATATATATAATATGATATTATAAATTAAATTAAATTATAATATAATTCTTTTTCAATTTGCTGTAGAATTACACCTTCATTTAATGTGCTAGAAAAAGGGGTAGCATTACAAGTTGACAACATGACACACTGGTTTAAAATTGTAAGAAAAGGGTAGTTTCATTTAGTTTTGTAATTCTTAGTATTTACAATATTATAGAAAAATATAATAATGTAATATAATATAATATAATAATAATGATATAAAAATATAAATCATATATAATAATACAATCATAAGATAATCACATAAAATTAATTTTATATATATTATAAATTATACAATATAAAAAATTAAAATTTATTACTACAATATAATTTATAAATATATTGTATAATATAACTAACAAATTATATAATATAATAATATTTATATGTTAATATATGGAAACAATCACCAAAACACAATTTTCAAAAACAAAAATGAAAAAAATAAAGCCTAAAAAATCAATTTCCATCATGTAATAGATTTAACCATTCAAGTTAAATATATAATTTATTTAAAAATTAGTGAAGGAACTCAAAATCAAATTAAATATAATAATAAAAGAATAATAACATTTTAGTAATTATAATATCATAATATTAGTATTAAAATAATAACAAAAATTTAATATAAAAATATTATTGTAAATAAAAAAATAATGAGAATAATATAACTAATATAACTAGTAGTCACATACATTGGCATACGACAATATAGGGGCTGACCATGGCGGGCAAGGCTTGTGTTGAGGAGGTTTTTTTTTTTGTATGGAAAGGTGATCTGAAATAGATGAGTTACATTGTATGAATCAAACAATGAGGAAGAACATTTTGTATAAATTTTAGTTAACACTACTAGAAAATTTTGAAATCAATTTTTAAGTTTGTTTAAAAGTGGGAACTTAAAAATTAAATTAAATAATAAATATAAAATAATTGGTTTTTCTAGCAAGAATATTTAAAGTTTATATTTAATGGTAATAGACGTACATGTATATTGTCACTTTTTGTGTAGCCTATTGAATCAATTATTCATTTAATCTTGAAGTCAATGGAAATTTTTTGTAAGGGTCATCACACGTGTGTATTTTTTAAAATTGGACAAAAAGAGTACATATTTTTTCCATGGAAGGAAGACGTTCAATATTGAGTACTTTTTAATAATTAGTATATTTCTATAGTTTTGCAAATTAAAGTTTTAGTATGTGTTTTTTTACGAGAGATAGAAATTAGGTATAGGCATTTACACTTGTAATTCTATTGCTATCTAGACAAGCTATGAGAGGAATTTGTATCTAACAATTCGTTTTCCATTTCAACATTCAACCTAGATTATGTGCCACTAAATATTATAGAGAAAATAGGGAAATTGTAAAACAACTCCTAAAAGAATAGTTAAAAATTACTGCTGAATCACAGATGAGCCGAAATCCATAGTAAACATTTCTATAGAGCAAAAGTATTACGGATTACAACACAATTGAGAATAGAAAAGTCCACTTTTAAATGAATGATTGCATAGTGCAATTGGAGAGTCAAAATAGATAATGCTGTAGGAGGGGAAAGTTTAGTACAAAATATCCAAGACAATATATTGATTCAGTTACATTATGCAAAGAGCCATTTTGGTACTATACATATGTTGCACATACTACATGATTAAATGATGGCTTCTCAACAAATAGAAACTTTAGACAAATAGCATATAAGCTGAAGATGCGATCACTTGGTAGTACGTAAGAAGCATGTTGTTACAAACCATGTTTTCTATACATGTATCTATATGAGAAAAGATAAATGGAATGAAATGATAGAACAAAAAACCCATGCTCATTATCCACCCTTCCATATTGGCATCATGGAGCCCTAGGGACCCTAGCCAAACTCTTGAGTAAAAGCAATATGAAATGCCCATTGGAAATTTTGTGGAGTTTCATCTTTTGGAATTGTCATCTATGATTTACCCCAACACTTGCAAATATAAGAGAAAGGAATTTCAATGGAGGTGGAAAGAAGATGAGTGAGAGAGGATCAAAGATTACTAAATATATAGAAAAAATCAATAAATAGAATTAGAAAGTAGAAACAACAAATAATATTTGCAAGTTGGTCATAGGATCTATTTATTGATTATGGAGAAGTCTTGCACTTACATGTACTATTGGTTATGGTTGAGAACCTGAGGGAGGATTGGATTGAGTTGTTAGAGCGTTGAAGGATTTGGAATGTACGTAGCACATCAGTGTTCAAACCCTAAAACTTGCTATAGAAATGAACAGTGAGCAGAGAATGAAAGATATAAAGAATAAATTAATCATTTATGCAAAATACCCAAGCAAAACAGCTTACTGAATGCGTAGCCCAATAGTTTGAATATCCTTCAATCTTCTAAAAGACGAAGCCAAATGTGACAAATTTAACAATAACCTGTTATCAAAGCAACACCACAATGGCTCTTCGAAGAATACAACTTTATGAAAGTATACTCTCCCAGATGACAACAAATGTTCAATATTACATTTACATATATATATACATACAAACATATATTGGATGGCAACATGTGAACACACATAGACACACAGACACATATATATGGATGTATACATCTATATATATATATACATGTATACATCTATATATATATATATGCATGTATAGATATATACACATACAATGCAACTTAATCAAAATACACTTTCACACATTGCTACATTCAATATTGCATTTATTCCGACTAACCGTATTTTCTTCGTCCACCACCATAGTACAACCACAATAGAATGTATTAGGGCTTGGATGAGCAAACGATTAGCATATAAAATTACTCTATTTGTTAGGATGGTAGAAAGAAGTAGTTGAATCAATGTGCAAATTTATAAATGCAAAGAGAAGAATAACTTATGTAGCGATTAACAATGTACAAAAGCCTATTTCTAAGGATTTGCACTGAAATGAATTACAATGCTTGGAAGATGTACAATGCGCAAAATGTAGCAATGCAAGAAAGTATACACCAAAATATTGAAGAAAATATTTTTAATTCAGTTGCATTGTGAGAATAAGCATTCTGGTATTATGAATATGTGGTGGAAGATATGAAAGAAAACAATTTTATTCAGTTGCATTGTCAGAGGTCTAGAGTGTTTGGACCATACAATTTAATCAAGATACTTGCTAACAGATTTTGTAGCACATGAGTGTCAAAACCCTTGAACCAGCTATCAAAAGGAATAATAAGAAGAAACTAAAAGGCATGAACAATAAATTAATCATTAATGCAAAGCACCCAGTATACATATACACGTATATAATGATGTAGTTATACATGTAATCTAGTATAATATGTATGCATATATATATATATATAGATGCAATATATCTATATATGTATATGTATATGTATATCTATATATATATATATATCTCTCTCTCTCTCTATATATATATATATAGTGTACGTCATGCTAGATGAGTAATTTGCATAAATGGTTAATTTATTGTCTATATTTTCTTGTCAAATTTTTGTATTTTTCCCATTATATCGATTGTGGAGATTTCAAAGAGATTATCATTCTGTATGGATGGAGAAATTTCAATTAAATGTCCTTACTTTCGCTAGAAAATATGTTGAGGGTTAGTAATTTTTTTTGCCATTGGTTTATGGTTCTAGCTGTCTATGTCTATAGACCAATAAGGAAGATTTAGGTAGATCCTTTGTTTAAGAGGTTAGCTCTAGGCTATCAGTAAAAACTATGGACAAGTCCTATCTATTTGTCTAAAAGAAGCAATTATGAAAGAGCTATTACACAATAAATCCTATTCATAGTTAGGTTGATGGAAGCCCTATTAGAAAAGATATAACAAGAAGAAATTAACAATAAATTAATCATCTATGCAAAACTCCCATTTGAAAAAGAGTATAACACCACAAAATTGATTAAAAATTCCACATGCACTGCATCATACTAAATAGTATCTAGAGTAATAGAGGAATTGTAAAAGTAGTATAAGAATAATACAAACAAGTGAAATGAAGGAAAATGGATATCATCACAACACATGGATACAATGGACAAGGAAAATATATTTTCAAGTCTTTGAAAACATCAATGCATGCCTAATTGCACATGTATATATATGTATGTATGGATAAATATATGTATACATATGTTTTACTAATAATTCTGTTACAATCTCCCAATTTTTCCATAATACTAAATGGAAGATAATGCAACAATTGTTATACAATTTTTGTATTTGTTAGCACACTACAAACAAGGTGGGCATCAAAGGAAAATGAAAACCATGGCAACTCAATGAATGTGCAAATCTATGTTGGCAAAGGGAAGAATAATTGTGTAGGCATTCAAAATCTACATTGTCCTCTTTGCAAGGATTTGAAATGAAATCAATTAGAGGGATTCAAATGGGCTAATTGTAAAAAATGTGTATAGCAACAAAGATGCATAGAGTGTATATATGTCTGTACATATGTGTCAGCATTCCATGCATATAATTTTTTTTTTATTCGTTTAGTTCGAGTAGAAAGATGTTAACATACATAGTTTTGTAAGTAGAAATAAAATGATTCAATTAGATTAGATCTAAAATGAAATACCTTCTCTTGTTCCAGTGGACGGATCTTGTAACACCTACCCTTCTTGCTGCCTCTTTCAGAGCTGGAAACTCATTATTTCCATTCCTCGACCTCATCTTTGCAAGCTTTTCCTACAACCTAAAAAAAAGTGCTTATAATAGCATTTAATAAAATATTAAAAGCACATCAAAGGTATACCTAAAAATAAGAATGTATTATGTTCTACCTGTTTGAGAGCTAAAGATCTTACAACCACTGATTGTTGAACACTATTGTAGTGAAGTACATGTAGAAATTTGTGCATGATTCTTTATATAAAGAAACAAATATATAAAGGGTATATAGCCATGGAGGGATGGGGAAATTGATCGTATAAAAGAGGAAAATATAAATATGTTAAATAAACCTTGTTTACAATTAGATGTGTGGGTGTCTTTTCGACACCAATTGTAGAATACATGGATTGTATTTTTTCTTGTTGATCTATCTTTGTATTGAGTGCAACATCATACAACTACAAAGCAACATTTTGTATTGTTATATCAGAATACATGTGTGAAATTAGGTAAGGAATGGGGAAATGGCCCAGTAGAAGAACAATAATGAAGGTGTCACAGGTCGCAGAAGGGGGGTAGCTGTGGAGCTCTCCAAACCGACACGCAAGGGAGGTGCATATCAGTTTCTTGGGCAGGTCTACTATGAAACAAACACCGAAGGTTGTCTTCTAGAAGGCAACCAAAATAGTTGATATATTTATTGTACAAGAATGAATATTACCAACTGGCATATGAGTGAACACCTACCACTTTGTGTGTGTTGAGCGGGGCACTATGAGGAAACCATGAAGAAAATAAACTCCATGGCCATTGTGGAAATGCTCGAGGAAGCCAGGACAAATAACATCGAATTTAATCATGTATCATAGAAAAGAAAATCAATGTACACAACACTATATATTTATGAATGAAATATATAGGAACAATGAAAGAGGGAAACAACAGGAAAATAATTTTGTAGGAAAATATTTGTAGCAATTTGAACCAAATAAAGCTAATAGAAAAGATAAGAGGAAAACATTTAAATATTTGGAAGGAAAACACAGAGGATGAATGTGAGAAGTCAATGTATAAAGGCTATCAAAACAAAAAAAACAACATCGTTGAAGGATTTCAAACTTATTAATCAAATGGAAGACAATTTTTTTTTTGAGTGCATTCACAACATGTGCATATAAAGGTTTATATATTAGAATATTTCAAAGACATTATTTAGTTATAGAACCTTTTTTCTCTAGTTATTGTTGGTTGTAATCTCCGTGCATTTTAGATAGCTGGAGTTGTTTGTATTTGTGTATCTATTAATGTGTAACAACTATAACTGTATGTTTACATCACTATACATTCAAATTAGTTGAAAGATAATTTTAGGTATGCCAATAAATAGTTGACTTTATGAAATTTTAAAACACTTAAAAACAAAGATGGGAAAATGGAATATACAAAAGAGTGTATTGCTTCGAATGGCATATAGCAAAAGCATCGCTAAAAAAAATCTTAAATGAAGAAGTCGGTAATTTAATAGAATAGAATCATGTAAAAACATGGAATTAGGTTGTACAAGTTGTTCCATCTACTTATTTATGTGTGGTGTCTTTGTGCATCTTTGGTAGTATACCCATTTTACACAAATTATTACTTGGTATGTTTTTTAAAGATACAACTTAGAAAAGGTTTGAAGAGGTGAGGGCACACCAGCTGAGGAAGATGCAAGAATAATTATGCTAGAGCCTTTTTTGTTTGTTGGCCTATTGGCTAAAACCAAGATCAATTGGCAAGGCTTGCAATTGCTCAAGGTGTGTTTCTTTGCTGCAGTGATGAGTAGTGTACTTGTTGGTGCCAAGCCTAGCGTATCTCTCAAACGAGAAAGGTGGATCAATACAAAGTATTTCAATTGATTTTACACATGAAATAGCTATAAAATTCAACCCTTGCCTTTCTTTGGTACCTATGTTTATTGTTGCTCTATCCAATCTTAAGCCCTGTGCTTTATGTATTGTGATTCCCCATGCCATAGTGAGTGGAACTTGTTTTTGACTCCCATGACTTATAGTTGGGATGGGGATGTCTCTTGGATGTTGTGGCTCCCAAGGTGGCCCAATGTAATTTTGGAAGTGAACAACAACATAGTCAGGTGGTTTTGGCAGTTTAGAATCTGAACTATAGACAATAGCCGTAACAATACCAAGGGATCTATTGATGAGGCCAACTTGAATCCAAAAATTTGTTGTTAGCATCACTTGTTCACCAACACAAAGTAGCAATTTTGGGAGAAGTTTTTCATCATCTTCATGATCAGATGCCTACTATTGAGCCATCTAAGCAATGCTAATGGCTATTGGTAGATTTAACTATTTGATGATTTATTGTTGTGGAATGCGACCAAGTCATTTGTCACAAACAAATGTGTAGCAACATTAAAATTTTGTCTTTTTGTGGTTGAGAGCATTTTATTTGTTTGTTTCATAAGGTATTCCTAATCATCATGGATAGCCTCAGCATTTGTTAGATGAAGAAGGATTTCGTAAAACTTTCGTTGCAAAGGGATATCTCCTTTTTGGCGAAAGATAGTGTCCAAGGTTATTAAGATCATGAAAGTGTGCCACAAAGCTACAATCGATGAAGATGAAGCATAAATATGTGTATGCATGACAAGTGGTAATTGAACAAGATCACCAGCAAGGATCATAGAAACACCACCAAATGGCTCTGTTTGCTTATCTGGGAATGCTTGGCATAATCGACTATCTATTTTCAATAGTAATTTTGGGCCTAGAAAACTCATTTCATTGATCAATATGTACTCAATATACTTAAACTGTTCTTGGAATAATGTCAATTATTTCCCTTGCAAAGTACTCATATCCTTTATGGGAATGTGAAGTGTTGTATGGATTGTAGAGGCACATATGTTGTATGCAGCGAAACCTGTAGGAGCCAATGTGAGCAAGTAGCTATTGGTTCTAGGAAAAGAGGTATTCATTTGTTTTTGAATACAATTTATGAGGAAGGATTTTCCAATGCTAGTTGTCCCTTGAATTATCATGCGGAGAGGGGCTTTAGATAAAGGCTACATACAGTGGGTTCAGATTATTTCAAGGGCCAATTGTTGCTTTGGTGAAAGTTGATGGGTTGACATATCTACAGGAAATAATTGAACCATAGCTTGCTCACATTGTGCCTTCACTGATGAGATGAACTACAAAGCAATATTGTGGAGTTGTTCAGGAACATGGTTTGCATTCCATGGATGGTTCATATCAAAATCCTGCCTACCCAATAGCTGAAGCTGATTTATAGTAAAGTTAGTAGTAGCACCAAGCCAAGAGAAAACTTCCCATTCATATTCATCCATATAAGGATGATGGTTCAAATCATTAGTGTCACTATCATCCTATTCTTCAATTGTGGATGTAACTGAAACTCTATTAACATACCAAGGATGATAATCAACTGTTTTAAAAAGTTTCCAATTTTCTATTATCTGTTCTCTTCGAAGACCTATATCCGTTTGTATGTGTCAAAAAGGTTTGTATAGCATAAGTTTAGTCCAAAAAAATGTCTCAAATATCTTAGTATGTTCAACAGAAGTAGTCTTGAATAATAGGTAAACAAGGGCAACTGCAGGCTAGAGTCTTGGTTTCCATTTATCCTTTTTGAATTGCTGTGAGTATTTATATAGCTGAACTAAGTCAACAAGGGATAAAACAACTAGCTCTAGAGGCCTTTGAATATAGCAATGAATATAGTTTTTTGGCAACTCTTTATCAGTATCATCTCTATTTATATGCAGCTATGTCTTTTTGCAAACATTTAACCAAACGTATCGTTGGCTTGAAGTAAGAAGAGGAAATTTATGTAACATATGACACATCTCTTGTGCAGAGATGTCATGTTTCACAAGCATATTCATCATGATTTTTTGGTATGCAACTAGCACTTTATCCTCAACTATATTTGTATTTGAAACTCTTTTCAACATATGTAGATAATTTTCTGATTTTTTCTTAGATTTAGCTACAAATTTAGAAATATAATTAAAAAAAAATTGCCTAGAAACAACTGGCTGGAAATAAACATTGGCATGCCAAATTGCAAGCATAGCTAGGCTATGAATATTTAAGTGATCATCATTTCTTGCTGGTTTGTAGGATTTGTTAGAGTAAACATTAGATGTCAATGCAGAGGTAAGCTGCTCCTGCCATGGTGCTTTATACCGACATTGCAATTCCTCTGCTTTTCTTCTTAAATAAGTATATTCAAAGCATTTTGTGTTCCTTTGAACTATGTTTAGCAACTCTTCATAATCTATGATTGGATCATTGGTCAGGATTTGGCTCGTGGTAAGCAAGCATGAGTTTTCTTCAAAGCAATGATACGTTCTAAGAAATCTTTGTGAAGGAAAATGTGGATTCCAAGCTAAAAAATATCTATCAAAAAAGTTCCGTGCTATGGTAAGATCATGGTTATTAGACCAATCAAGAGTATCCATGTCAGGAGCTTTCTAAATCCATAGAAAACCATGCACATGTGCAGAGCCATGATGCTGCCATTCATATCTATACTAATAATCTTTTGCATGCAAAATATTTTCAATCACCTCTTCACATAAAATTGAGAATCTATGAAGCAAATATAAATATGCTATATGTGGATTCTAAACACTATCTATTAGCATATTTTTTGATGTCTATATCGCTAAACGAGACGCAGTAGAGAAATTTTTTTGTAGGTTAGCCCATTTTGTGTCTACATAACTCAAATTAAAAAAGAGGGTGGGTGTACCAAGTTGTTCAATCATAGTGGTTAGTTGGGCCCAAGAAGAGTCCTAGAAAGAGTGGGTCCCACACAATGACACTCCATATCACATCAACTGATCAGCTAGTTGGTGGTTGGGGGTAGCTTGAAGCTATTGGCTCAAAACAGTCAGTGACCTAGGGATTCTATCCTACACATCCACTCTAACAAAAATAGAGATAGTTTGTTGGCTACAATGTCTCATAATCAAGTTGTAGAGAAAATATCTAAACCTAACATGTTTTCCAAACCTACGGTCAAAATATCTCATTAGGTGGAGGGCATATTCATGCAAGTGAATTTTAATATTTCTCCATTGCAGGGGAAGCGCTACTCCAATGGGGAGCAATGTTGGAAAGGCCATTGAAGATAAACCTTTAGTGTTGTATTTATTAATAGGAGAAGAGCTAACTTAGGCCAAGATAAGATATTTTGGTCTTTTTTTCCAATTTGCAAGATGTCTTTTATTACTTGCAGCTCTCGTCTACTATTTGGTAAGCGAGGAATAAATGATGAAAATTTTGAAGAGCCATTTTCTTCTTGTCCAACATTTGTTGAGCTGGTTGATGGCATTAGGTCTTCATCTAAAACTTTCTTTATTGTATGCAACATACTGGACATATCAACAACAACATCAGGTAACATATTAAGAGCCTCAACATCAATCTAAACATCATTGTAGTATTTATCATATTGCACTTTATATTTCAATGCATCTATGAAATGATGTTTATTAACATAATAATCATAATTCCCACCTTCAGTATTGGTCCTGCGAATAATAACGACCTCAAGGTCTTGCAGTTGGCGTGACCAAAGTTTTGCGATGCTTGAGATATCTTGAGGGAAGCTTATTGTGTGACCATTGTATTTAAATTGGCCTCCTCTAGCGTGAGTGACCTACAAAACTGGAGCCACCCTAGGAATAAGCATCTCTTCAACTTGTGTTCACTTTTTGAGTAACAATGGTTGTGGGCCTAGATCCATTGCATTTGCGGAGTTGAACTAATGGGCACCATTTTTAGAATAACACCTTACACACATGGATTTTGATCCTAACATTTGAGTGCACATCCCTATGTAGCTTTCCCTGCATATTTGGAAAATAAAAAAGTTGGAGAGCACATCTATACAATTTCTAAATCGCTTCACCACAACATGATAGCTATTGTTGAATATTTCTTTTAGGTATTGTTCGTGTGTTGGTGCAATAGGGGAGCTCCTCTAAGATTGTATACAAGGGTTGCCATTTTCCTTTGGAATTTCAGGCTGTGCTCGGAAGCACTGTTACCATTTTCATGTGCAAATGTTCTTATTGTAGCTATCCTTTCCTGTAAGTATTTTTTACGACCCTTCATGGATATTTCCTCTTTATGCTCCTTATAGTACAAATAGTTTCATTGCTATTTTTTTCCCTTTCTAAATTCAACAATTGATTAGGTTGTGTAACTTGAATTTGTGCATATAGCCTAAGAGTATACATACAAGCTCAAGTACATTAGAATATATGAATATACTTATATACCAATACATACATTGAAAGTTGCAATTATACATTAACATATAACAAAATATATATGTCTATGCATCTGTATATGAATCAATATCTGTGAATGACAAAAAAAGGAATAAAATAGGTTGAACATTAGGGAATATTAAATTCTAGTTGAATATACATAGAGGACTTGGGAACCTCGAGAGAAGGAGGTCTGGATAGTAAGGTTGTGCTCATGCAAGGCTTACTGCATCCTGCTGTTGCTGTGCAATGGGGGCAAGCAAAGCAAAGTAAATGCAAGTAGGTAGAGCAAATGAAATATTGAATGTTGCAGTGTCACAAACTATGCTTTGATTATGATGCACTGTACATAGAGGACTTGGCAACTTTGAGAGAAGGAGGGCTAGATAGTAAGGTTTTTCTCGTGCGGAGCTTAATGCTGATGAGGGCGCAGCCCGAGGCTTAGAAAATAACCCACAAACAAGAGAATAATTTTATTATTCAGAAAATGGAGCTTCTTACATGTAGAGGATCTCAAATCCCCAAGTTCTACAACACATGCAAGTTACAGAAAGCTACAGAATCACCCTTTCACAATATGCGAGCTTGTCCCCAAAAAGTTACCCAAAAATTAGAAATCCACCCATAAATAGAGCTCCTCTTTAGTTTGGAGCCAAAACAATATTCAAATTTGAGTTTAGGCGGTTTGGCGCCAAAAATTACAACTTGAAGTTCAAATTTCAAAAGAACATTTGCAATTGTATCTTCTAGAAAGTGCGCCAACTTCCCAGGGCCATAACTTTTGATCTGGGACTCCGATTCACAAACCGTTTGAACCATTGGAAAGGTCTCAAGTCAACAACGCGCTCGATATTGCTACACAAATTTTAGAAAGTTTTGGGGCCATTCCGGGAACTCTAAGTGCCTGAAATCTAACTCAGAAGATTTTTAGGTGCAAATCTGGGAAACTAAAACTGTAATATCTTTCAACCCAGGAATAGAAAATAAAAATCATAAATTGGGAATTTCATTATGACAAAAATGGTATCCAAAAATATAAAAACATCTAAAAATTGAGAAACTTGAAATTTAACTATTTTTGGGTGATGCAAGATTGCCCTTACACCACTGGATGCTTCTGCATCTGACACCCAAGGTAATTTGAGAAGTGACCCATCACATCTCAGATGGTTGAGGAAAACCCAACTAGTCAACCACTGCCTTAGATAGCTAGGATGAATCTTCCACAGGCCTTCCTCTCCATTTCACCAGATATTCTTCATACTGCCTATTTCTGCTACTCCTTCCCATACGACTATCCAAGGTTGCTTCAATCTCCTCCTTTTCTGAAGTAGGTGTTGGAATGCCATACTGCCCTATTGTTGGTGCTTCCTTCATTCCACCTTCATGATACTCTATCAACTCTGAAATGTTGAACACAGGGGAAATGTTGATTCCATCAGGAAACTCTACCTCATATGCATTCCTTGAATCATGTTTCTTCAAAATCTTACAGGGACCGAATTTCTTCATCTTCAATTTGTTATAGGTTCCCACGGGAAACCTTTCTTTCCTCAAGTGGACCATTACTTCATCGCCAGTTTGAAACTCCTTATTCCTCCTTTTCTGATCTGCCTTAGCCTTATATTGCATATTCATCTTATTAATGTGTTCTTATACCTTCTCATGTATATTCTTGATGTGCTCTGTTAAATCTTTGGCTTCAACACTTATTTTCTTCTCTTGGTCCATCTTCCTCAATTCTAGAGTTGTTCCTGGGCTACCTCCATACACAATCTGGAATGGTGATCTATCAGTGCTTCTGTTGATAGAATTGTTGTAAGAAAATTCTGCCTGGGGTAAGATCAAGTCCCATCCCTTGGGTTTATCTCCTACCAAACATCTCAGTAGGTTACCCAGACTCCTATTAACAACCTCTATCGCCCCATCGTTTGTGGATGGTGTTAGAACTTAAACTTGCTCTGTCTTCAGCTTCTTCCATGGGTCCTCCAGTACCCCTAGAATTTGGTGTCACGATCTAAAACAATACTCTTTGGACCATGTAGCCTCACCACCTCTTTGAAGAACAAGTCAACAATGTGGGTGCATCATGGGTCTTGACATGGAATGAAATATTATAAATCTTCAAAAACCTATCAACCACCACAAAAAGACTGAATCATTCCCTCATTGTGTCCTTGGCAAACCAAGAACAAAGTCCATACTTATATCCTCCATAGCCTCTCACGGTATAGGTAGAGGCTGATATAAAACCTATGTCCCAGCTCCTCCTTTAGCCATCTAGCATACCCACAGCTTTGTACAAACTTCTTCACATCCTGTGACAACTGAGGCCAATAATAATGCTCACTAATAATGGCAATAGTCTTATCCTGAGCAAAATGTCCTGCCATTCCTCCACTATGCTTCTCCTTTATCAGGTTCTCCCTCATGGAACTCCTTGGGATACACAATTGACTTCCCTTAAATAACATGCCATCCTAGATTATGAAATCCAACCACCTTGTCCTGTGCATTGTAATAGGTTCCTTGCAAGCTTTTTAAGCCTCTGCGAAATTAGGATCTTCTGCGTACAGTGTCTTCAGTTCATTGAACCCAACCACTTCAATCTACATCTTTTTCATCAATGTATGCCTCCTACATAAGGCATCTGCAACCCTATTTGACTTCCCACTCCTATGTTTCAAAACAAAGGAATAACTCTGCAAAAACTCTACCCATTTCATATGCCTCTAATTTAATTTTCCCTGACTATTTAGGTACTCCAAGGCCTGATGATTAGTATATAGAAAAAATTCCTTTGACAACAAATAATGTCTCCATTTCTTTAATGCTTGAACTATTGCATAAAATTCCTGATCATATACAAAATACTTTCTCTTGGCATCATTTAACTTTTTATTGAAATAGGCAATGGGCTTACCTTCTTGGCTCAACACTGCTCCAATGGCACAACCACTGGCATCACAATCCACCTGAAATGCCTTGTTGAAATATGGGAGGGCTAGAACAGGTTGCTCTGTTACCTTCTGCTTCAACAGTTCAAAACTCTTTTCGCTCCCGATTGCTCCACTTGAATTGCTATCCTCTCATTGTTTTAGTCGAGGGGTCCACAAATACTACTGAAGTTTCTATTGAACTTTCTATAAAAAATAGCCAAACCATGGAAAGATCTCACGTCGGTAGTAGTTCTTGGGGTAGGCCATTCCAGAATAGCCTTCACCTTCTCTGGGTCCATCTTGAGACCTTTTGCTGAGACAACAAACCCCAGTACACTAACTCCCTCTTCACAAAACTGCACTTCTTCAGATTAATCAATATTTTCTCTTCTCTTAATACCAGGCTCTCAGAGATATGCATTAGATGCTTTCATCCAATGTCTTCTTGAAAATCAAATATCATCTAAATACACACAATAAAAAACTTCCGAAATTATTTTGGTACCTCCGTTCATGAGCATGAATGGTAACCGATTGCATTGGTTAGCCCAAAGGAATGACAAACCACTCGTAAGGCCTCTTTGGTCTTGAAGGTAGTCTTCCATTCGTCACCCTCTCGAATCTAGATTTGATGATATCTGCTCTTCAAATTAATCTTCGTGAAGTACTATGTTCCACTCAAACAATCCATCATGTCATCCATCCTTGGCAAGGGAAATATGTAATTAATTTTTATCTTGTTTAAATCTCAAGAGTCTATACACATCCTCCACTCCCCATCCTTCTTTGGTGCTGAATGCTGCTTGGTGCTACTTTATGGACTCAAACTCTCTCATTATCAAACCCTTTCTCAACCCAACTCTTGGACATGCATTTCAGCTCCTCATTTTATTTTGGAGTCATTCTATGGTGCACTTATTTGGAAAAGCTGGCTCGAGGGAATCAAGTCAATCGATGGCCAGTCTTCCTTATTAATTGGTAAAACCTCCCGAGGTACATTATGAAACAATATCCTAAAACTCATCAACATCGAAACTGTGGAACCTTCTCACTATCCTCCTTACTCACTCTAGGAATCAATGCATAACACACACGCTCATGCTTCATACCTTCTAAAAATTTTCTTCCATCTACATAACAAATTCTAGCACTACTGCATACCTTTTGTTCGGTCTCCTTTAGGGGTTTCAACTTGTGACAAACCCCATCCTTTGTCAAGTAATAAGTGTTTGCATGGCCATCATGTATAGCTTGCCTATCAAATTGCCATGGCCTCCCCAACAACATGTGACATGCATCCATGGGGATGATATCACGTAGTACCTCATCATGGTAGCTCCCAATCTTGAACTTTACTAGGCACTGCTCATTGACCAAAACTTTGTGGTCTTTCTGCAACTAGGCAATCCGATACGGATGCAGGTGTCTTTACCTCTTCAGCTTCAACTTTGTGACCATCTCTTTTGACACTAGATTATCGGTACTCCCACCATCAATAATGACATCACAACATTTTCCTCTTCACACTTGCACCTTTGTGCAAAAAAATTCTTCCTCGCTCGGGTTCCTTTTCCTTAGCTTACTAAGGCTCTCCTAATCACTAGGATTCTCCCTTTAGTATCATCCGAATGTTCGATTGGGCCTCATCCTGATGCAGCAACCCTTCCATGACCTTCCTCGGCCTTTTTTGCCCTTCTTGGTGTTGTGGACATTCATAGGCTCGATGCCCTTCTTCACCACACTAGAAACACATTCCTTTGAAACCACCTCTTCCAGATCCTTGTCCATATCTCCCTCATCCTCTACCTCTTTGATCACCACTTTTTGATCACGAGGGTGAGTAGAAGTTGTCATTCCTTTGGCTTCGGCTGGCACCCACATCTTCACTTTTCTTTTCATCATCATTTCGGCTTCCTGAAGGTCTTCCATTGCCCCTTCCACTTTGACCTCCTCGTCCTTTTTGCTTGCCATCAAATCTTTTGTTCAACTTCTTCCACCTTCAAAGCAAACTGATACACATCCTCAATGGTGGTCATTCTGACTAGGCTTAACTCCTCTTGAATGCTCGGTCATAACCCATTAAGATATTGGGCTACCTTCTCCTTATTGGCCTCTATGTGGCGTTCCGATGATTATCTTGTGAAAATTTTATATATTCTTTCATAGATCTGCTTCCTTGCTTCAACCCTTGCAATTTCTTCAATAGATCTAACTCGTAGTCCACTAGTATGAACTGCTTCTTCAGTTTCTCTACCATGTGAACCCATTTGGTGATATTTCCTTTTCCTCTTCGATTTCTTTCCAACTGGACCTCTTTCCATAAAATACTGGCATGGCCCTTCAACTTCATTTTCACAAACTTAACCCGATCTGGGTCCTCTATTTCCTCATTCTCAAAATATTCTTCTAGCTTGTTGATCCAGTCGATCAACTCTTCCGGGTTCAGACTTCTAGAATAACTGGGGACTTCTGCTCAGGGTCTTTTCCCAATCTTCGAAATGAATTGGCCCTTATTGGCCGCATTTGGTCTTGATGAATTGCTTCTTCTTCCTCTTCTACATTTTAACCTTCTTCCTCTCCTTCATCATCACTTTCCTCCCTCAGGTTTAACCCTCTTTTCAACTGCTCTTATAACGCATCAATCTATCTTTGGAGGGCTGCCAGTGCATCTCTTCCACCAGCATTTCTACCGCTTCGACCACCTCTGGCACCACCACGCCTACCAGGCATCACTCTTGGAGGAATCTTTCTTGACCTCGACCCACAACCACGGTCCTGGTGTGAATTGCCTCATGATCGACAATCTGTCCACATGCTCAAGAAAACCCACTCTAATACCACTTGATGAGGGCGCAACCCGAGGCTTAGAAAATAACCCACAAACAAGAAAATAATTTTATTATTCAGAAAATGGAGCTTCTTACATGCAGAGGATCTCAAATCCCCAAGTTCTGCAGCACATGCAAGTTACAAAAAGCTACAGAATCACCCTTTCACAATATGCAAGCTTGTCCCCAAAAAGTTTCCCAAAAATTAGAAACACGCCCATAAATAGAGCTCCTCTTTAGTTTGGAGCCAAAACAACATTCAAATTTGAGTTTAGGAGGTTTGGCGCCAAAAAATTACAACTTGAAGTTCAAATTTCAAAAGAACATTTGCAATTGTATCTTCTAGAAAGTGGGCCAACTTCCCCGGGCCATAACTTTTGATTCAGGACTTTGATTTGCAAACTGTTTGAACCATTGGAAAGGTCTCAAAGTCAACAACACACTCAAAATTTTTACATCAATTTTGGAAAGTTTTGCGGCCATTCTAGGAACTCTAAGTGCCTCAAATCTAACTTAGAAGATTTTCAGGGGCAAATCTAAGAAATTAAAACTGCAATATCTTTCAACCCAGGAATAGAAAATAAAAACTGTAAATTGGGAATTTCATTATGACAAAAAGGGTATCCAAAAATGTAAAAACATTTAAAAAGTGAGAAGCTTGAAATTTAACTATTTTTGGGTGATGCAAGATTGCCCTTACACAACTAGATGCTCTTGCATCAAATGCATCCTATCATTGTTGCGTGATGGGGGCAAGCAAATAAAAGTAAATGGGAGCGGGTGAAGTAAATGCAATATTGAATGTTGCAGTCTCACAAACTATGCTTTGATTATGATGCATTGTCAAAGCAATCATTGTGGCATTAATTTCATAGTAGTTGGGAAAAATCTGTTGTGTACATATCTATTCTACGATATTGTAGTATTTCTCTTTGCATATACATAGACATACACATATGCATATACATACACATATACATATACACATGCATCCATGCATACACATACATACATGTACATATATAACCATATACATACATATACATATACATATATACATATATACATACATATAAATATATATACATACATATACATACATATACATATATATACATAGACATATATACACATATACATAGACATATAAAATATTGATTATTGTTGTGTCAAAAACTATACTTTCATTAGGTTGCATTGTCAAAAGAGCCATTGTGCCATTTATTTCATAGCAAAAGCACAAAATATGTTGTCCTCATATCTGATCTATCATATTGCAGTATTTGTTTTTGCCTACCCATAGACATACACATATGCATATACACATGCATATACATATACATACACATATACATATACATTTGCATACATGCATACATATACATACATATACATATACAAACATACACATACATATACATATACGTATACATATATACATAAATACATACATATACATGTAAATACACATATACATACATATACATATACATATACATACACATATACATATACATATACATATATATACATACATATACATAAAAATATACATAAACATCAAAGCAATCCTTTTAGATGCAAGAAAATAGGAATGCATAACTAGTTTGACATGTATATGCTTTGTCAAGATGGTCCATTTAGATGTACACCTAGAAGTGAAGATAATTGGAAACAATAACACCAAATTTGCAACAAGTACAAGATAAAGCAGGACCATACTTATGGGATCAAGATCTGAAGGGCGGGCGGCCATGCCCTCAGAACCAAACTTTATGGAGAGACCAATAGGGGTTGGCAAGAAATCAATATTGGGGGCGTCTACGCACCCATCCACAAAGCCCACTTCTGTAGACATAGTTCTACAAGCTTATTTGTAGTGACACAATGTTGCAATTTGAGTTCACTAATTGATTACTCTATTTCACAATTTAAAAAAAATGATTCACTAGTGTACTGTAGCATCCAGATGATAATTGGTACACAACTTACAAATATCAATTTATAACCATTACACTTTTAATATTTTTTAAAGAAGGCGAGATACAAGAAGAACAATAGAAATCTACTTTAAATGGTATGCAAACACCAGGGGATACATCAAGAACAATGAAAATCATAAATGCAAATGCATATACCCTCATATGTATCTCTCTATCTTTTAGGATGGTTATCTATGTGTGCATGCAGGCTTTTATTTTTCCTATGAGCCAAGGAAGATGATTCTTACAACACTATAATTTTAAAGCAACACTGTTATGGATCTTTTGGCAATGTAAATTAATCAATATATTTTCTTACCTTTATAAGAAAAGAAACAACAACCATTACAAAATAATCAAACATATGTTGTGTTTTAGTCTTTTCGTAATAGCTCTTTTACAATTTTCCTATTTGTCTATAATATTTAATGGTAAAGAATGGAGCTTCAATGTAGAATATATGCATGTATATATGTGTACAAATAATTAAGTACATATATGCATTGAAGTTTCCATTTATGAACACATTTACAAACACACACATATAAGCACATATATGTATCCATATGTACATATGTATATATGTGTCTATATACACAGGACTATATCTAAATACTTGGGTATAGTATATTTTTTTATGACCATTTAACTCTTGAGCTTGGGATTTATGAAGAAAAGAAACATCCAAATTGTTTTTCCCTTCAATTAACCAATTGGGAAGGCTGAAAATTCAAACCTTTTTGGTTGCTTATACCATATTGTCTACTCTAAAGTTTGGCATTAGTATAGGCAGCAAAAGGGTTGAATTTGAAGCCTTCTCAACTAGTTAGTTGAGGGAAAATTCATTCTAGATGTTTACTTGCATTTTGGGGACCTTACATCTTTTTATATAAAAAAAATCTTGCCGATTTATTTGAACTTATAGGAAGAATTTTTTTTTTTGAAACACATTGTTAAAAGATTCATCCTATATCCTTTATAGGAAAATATCGAAGACAAATGAAGAATTGTATAACAGGTATCAGACACATCCTTTATTGGTTTCTTAATTGAAAATTCAAGCAACATTATTTTCTACTAACAGTAAGCGCATGTTAGAAAATATGCACATTATCTGATTGCTCCAATTCGTGAATGGGTTGATGTATTATATGTATGTATATATACATACATATATATATATATACATATGCATATATATATATATACATACATATATATATATATACATACATATATATACATGTATATATATATATATATATATATATACATACATATATATATGCATATAGATATATATATATATATATTAGCTCTATTAAAATTCCCCCATTTCTATATAATACAAAATGGCACATAACACAACTTTTTTTATATAGAGACATATAGCAAGAAGACATTAACAATAAATTAATTATTTATGCATAACACCCATGGATAAAAGAGTATCCCAACAACAACTTCAAACAAAATAGCCTATGAGCTAATAAATGTTTATACATCTGTTTATATATGTATATATGGATACACACATCTATGTATGTTTTACTACCATTTAGTTAAAATTTCCCTATTTCTCTATATAACTGAATGCCAGATAATGCAAATCCTCTTATACAATTACAACTATTTGTTAGCAGCCTACAAAGAAGATGCCCACTATATTCAAATGAAAAGCATGCAAGCTCAATGATAAAATTGTTCAGCTGCAAAATCAGTAAGATGTTTTGGATGGTTAGTTTATATAAATGATTAATTTATTGTTTATTTCTTTGATTCTCTCCCATATTGATTAAATTGCATTGTTGAAAGAGCAATTTCCAACAGATAAAAGAGCTAAACACAAATGTTGTACTATGCACTGCATTTGTCATTGTTGGCTTCAATTAGATTGCTACACAACATATTGGTAGAAGACAAACAATCTATGTAATAGTTGTTATAGCTATTACAATGAGACTCATGAATTAGATGTATGTCATTGTCCAGTGTTTTCCTTATAGTTTTTTTGCAATTTTCCTATTTCTCTATAATATTTAACCCAACCAATGCAGCTCAAGTTTAGAACATATTCATGTATATATGTATGTATATGTCTACATATATGTATAACATATACATACCTATTACCTTAAGAGCAATTGTACTTAAATGTTGGCCTATTGTTTTGGTTGCGTGTGTATACCCATTTCTTAGATTAATAAGATATTATCGTTTTGTATGGATGTAGGAACTACATTGAAAGCTTCCTTCTTCCATTTAAAAATATGGCTAGGGCTAGTTGTTTGTATGCTATTGGTATATTGTTTTCATTGTTTGACTGTATCTTTCGTGTTCCAACCATTACCATGGAAAAAATTGTAGTTATCTGTGTGTAGGATTTAGTGCCATTGTATGAAAGCATTAACAAATTGGAGGTATAATTACTTGGGTGGTTGTCCATTATTATTCTAGTAGGTCTTTTACAATTTTTCTATTTGTGGTGATGTAGCTCAAATTTTTAATGAAGCTTGTGCATTTTTGGAAAACAAAATTCTATTAATTTCTACAAATAGAGCCACACATATAATCTATGTGAAACTAAAGAGAATCGTTGAGATTATGTTGAAAGCAGTTGGTTTTACAAATCTTATAAACTCCTCTCATGCAAATAATAAAAAAATAGTTATCCCATTTAAGAATAAGAATACCTCACCTGGTTGTGCATACACAACAAGTGCTGACTATTGAAACAACATTTTCATCATCTTTGTATATCTTTGGAATTGTAGCCATTACCATAGGAGGAATTGTAGCTATCTATATGCAGGGTTTAGGGTTGTATGAAACCATTGACACATATATATACATACATACATACGTATATATACAAAATCATTGAGGTTATTTTGAAAGCTATTGGTTTTGCAGATCTTATAAACTCTTCTCATGCAAAAAGGAAAAAAAATTAGTTATCCCATAGAAGAATAAGAATAGTTCATAGCAATTTGTTTTATATATCTTATGAACTCTTCTCATGCAAAGAATAAAAATATACTTATCCCATAGAAGAATAAGAATACCTCACCTGGTTCTGCATACACAATACTAAATATTGAAACAACCTACAGGGTCTAGGGCTGGATGAAACCATTGACATATATATATATATATATATCTATATCTATATATATATATATATATATCTATATATATATATACATACATACATACATATATATACATACATATGCATAAATACATACATATATATCTATGCATACATGTACATACATACATATATATGTATATATACATACATACATACATACATACATATAAATATGTAAACACATATATATACTGTCTCCATCTTTCCTGCCATACACATGTTGTGGTTTTTATTTTCAAGTAAGCTTGTGGGCTTATACTCTTTTATACAGGGCTATTTTGCAGAAACAATTAATTTTTTGTTAATGTCTTCTTGCTATGTGTCTCTGTATAAAAATATTTGCATTATCTGCCATTCTGTATTATACAAAAATGGGGGAATTGTAATAGAGCTATTAGTAAAACATACATACATATGTTTATCCATATATGTACATATCTATACACATGCATATATATATATACATACATACATGCATATATATATACATACATATATATATATATATATACATACATGTATATATATATATATATATATATATAAATATATATGTATACAATACATCAGCCCATCCACAAATCCAATTTGTCGGCTCTGCTTATTGTTCCTTTAGATAGTACATTTCGAGGGTTTTAACATTGGTGTGCTACAAAATATATATATGCATCCATCCATACATACATATATATAGCCATCTGTGTGTAGGGTTTAGGGCTGCATCAAACCATTGACATATATATATGCATATATAAATATATATGCATACATACATACATACATACATACATACATACATACATACATACATATATATATAAATAGATGTATAAACATGTATTAGCCCATAGGCTATTTTTTTTGGAGTTGGTGCTGGGATGTTCATCAGGTTTACATACATTACTTTTTTTTTGTGAATATGTATCAAGTATTACAGAGAAATAGGGAAATTGTTAAACAACCAGTACTAAAAGATATACACATGTCTTTATGCACATCCTATTGCTGCACGAAGGGGGTAGGAAAAGTAAATGCAAAATTGAATGTTGGCCTCTCCCAAACTCTACTTTCAAGAAGTTGTATTGTCAAGAGAGCCATTGTGGTGTTGGTTTGATAGTAGGCTATTATTAAATACACATAGACACACACACACACATATATATATATATGCATACATGCATATATACATATATATACATACATATGCATACATACATACATACATACATATACATACATACATACATACATACATATATATATTTATATATGTATATATGCATACATGCATACATACATATATATACATATGTAGACACATATATATACTCTCCACGTCTTTCCTACCATATACATCTTGTGGTTTTCATTTTCAAGAAATCTTGTGGGCTATGTATATGCATATATATATATATATATGCATACACACATATATACATATCATGTATATATATATCCATACATATGCATACACACACACACAAACACACACACACACACACACACACACACACACACACACATATATGCATACATACATACATATATATACATATGTAGACACATATATATACGAGCTCCACATCTTTCCTACCATACACATGTTGTGGTTTTCATTTTCAAGAAAGCTTGTGGGCTTATACTTTTTATAAATACATGGTTGTTTTGCACCCAACTATTTTTTTGATGGAAGAAAGAAAGAGAATGATAATGTCTTTTAAATCTCGAAAATGGCTATACACACACAGAACCCAATAATAGATGAAGAAAAAAAAAAACTAACCCTAACCATATTTTTTGCAGATCATCTATGCAAAGCACCGATGTAAAAATTAGTATAACCCCACAAGCTTCATTGAAAATTTGAGCTACATCACCACAAATAGACAAATTGTAAAATACATGCTAGAATAATACTAGACTGAACATAAAAAAATCTTGTTCAAGGCTCAGTTGACTGAAATCCTGTTAGAAACTTCAAACAAATAACAAACACTAAAGTTGCATATCTATATATTTCCAATTTCTCCATCCATAGAAAACCATAACGACAAAAATCCATGGAGAACGACTTATAGATTCCAGAGAAAAAGAGTGTTAAGATAAATAATAAATAAACCATTATACAAAACACCCAAATAAAATGACCTACATATTGTGTAGTGCCACAATTTTCAAACACTCTAATCTGCCATAAAACGAAGAAGAGGCTGACGATTTCATTTTTATAATAGTCCACTATCAAACCAATAGCACAATGGCTCTTTTGATAATGCAACTTAATCAATATACTTCCTCACACATTATGCACAAAATTTGAGCTACATTCAGTGGAATTCAATATTACATGGAAACAGAAAAATTGTAACACACCTAACTTACACAAAAAATACTATTTAAGGCTTGGCTGATGAAAATACCGTTAGAAAATTCAAACAAATACTATTCAATGCTCGACTGACAAAAAATCCCATCAAAAACTTCAAACAAATAATAAAAAAAAAATCTCATTAGAAACTTCAAAAAAATAAAAATAAATAAACAAATCTTGTTGACGGCTCTATTGACAGAAATCCTTTCGGAAACCTCAAACAAATAGCAAACACTCTGCATATATATATATATATATTTATATATTTCTAATTTCTCCATCCTTACAAAACCATAATGACAGATATCCATGGAGAATGACTTATAGATTCTAGAGAAGAAGAGTTTTAACATAAACAATAAATAAACCATTTATACAAAACACCCAAGTAAAATAACCTACATATTACACAACGCGACAGTTTCAAAACCCTCTAATCTTCCATAAAATGGAGCAGAGGCCAATGGTTTTATTTTTACAATAGTCCACTATGAAACCAACAACACAATGGCTCTTTCAATAATGCAACTTAATAAATATACTTCGTCACACATTACGCACAAAATCTGAGCTACATTCGGTGGAGTTCAATATTATAAAGAAATAGAGAAATTGTAGCACACCTATTACATAACAAATACTATTGAAGGCTCAGCTGATGAAAATACGGTCAGAAACTTCAAACAAATAACAAACCCTCTGTATATCCATATATATACAATCACTCCTATCTTAATATGCAATTGGGCAATAAAATTACCAACCCTAACCATTTTAACAGAAGAACCTAGATATACAAAACACACATCTAAAATGACTTACAAATTGCAGAGAATGGTAGCTTTAAAACCATCCAATTTGGCACATAAATGATGGATCTTACAATAGTCTATTGTCAACCCAACGCCACAATGACTCTTTCAACAATGCAACTTAATCAATATAGTTGCTCGCACATTGCGCAACACATTAGTATTCAAACCCTCAAACCTACTATCAAAACAAACAATAAGCATAGAACAAAAGAAATACACAATAAATTCAGTTTTGCAAAAAACCCATGCAAATTGATGTATTGATTCTATAGCTCAATAGTTTTAAAACCCTCGACCCTGCTAAAAAATGGAGCCGAACAAGACAAATTTAACAATATCCTTCTATCAAACCAACACCACAATGGCTCTTCTAACAATACAAATTCATCAAAGTATACTCTCTCACATGCCAACATTCAATATTGCATTTACTTCGTCCACCACCATAGTGCAACGACAGGGAACATTGGGCCTCGCACGAACAAACGCTTGCCATTCGCATTCCTTGTATCTAGCACACCATTCTCGGGTGCCACCAACCCACGTAATTACCAATGCCCATGTCACCACACCCAAAAAAATGGTGGCCTCCCTACCACTCGACAAACCCCTCTTGCCAGCAACTCGAATTCACGATTGGGCTGACGAAAAATCCTGACGGAAACTTCAAACAAAATAGCCTATTGGCTAATAACAATATAATATTAAAATAATAATATTATTATAATATTTTTAATATTAATGAGATAAATACATTAATTAAATTATTTTTTTATGTATAAAATAATACTAATGTTAATTATAAGATATTATTGTTATTGAACTGTAGATTTTTGGGACTAGGAATTTGCTAAATCTCTTTTGCTCAATTAGGGTCTCTCACCTAATGGAAAGAGATAGATCCCACACCCAAAATCTAGGTGGGTTCACTCAATATAAGATATGTATGATGAAATTATGTCTAAATGCAATGGTTTAGATGGAGCTAATTGATAAGATTAATTGATTAAGTATGCAAAACCTAAGAAATGTAACTTGTTTGGAAATACATTGTGTTATGCACAAATGAACTAGAGTTGAATGCAAAACTAAACATAATTGAACCAAATTGAAGGTGTGCACCTAGAATGTGGATGAAGACTGGAAAAAGATTCTGGAATGCTGTTGATGTTGATTTTTCAGGCTTGGTGGGACTCATTCACCATTCTGGGCGAATCAGTCCTAGTTATGCAAAACTGAGCCAAAACCTGTTTCTGACAAAAGGGTATCTAAAAATGTAGAAAACTCAAAATTGACCTAGAAGTGGGACTCATTTTCCATTGATGGAAAATGAGTCCACTTTTGAAGTTTTGAATTTTCAAAAGTGGAATTTGGAGCTCTTGGTCTACACTTTGATTCTGTACAGGTGTTCACTTCTGAAACTCTGATTTATAGTTCTAAAAGTGACTTTTGTTGATATTTTGATTTGTTGAATGAATAGAAGAGTTGAGAAACCTTGCAACTTGATCTTCAATGATTTCCAAGCTTCCAAGAGTCTTAAATCTACAAAAACACAAGACAAGAAGAAGAGATGTTGAATGCTAGGGCATGGGAGTTTGCCTTGGTCAAACCCATTTTAGGTAATTAAATCAAAATGATGTAAGAATGGAATGAAACATGCAATAATGGAATTGATTACCTTTCCATGATGTTTGATCTTGAAAGTTTGCAACAAAACATGAAGAGTCTACCCTTGAATGTCTAAAAATTGATGTCTTGGTGACTTGAAATGAAGAAACCCTAAGTTGTTGGACTTGAGATGGAAGAATGGTTGATGAATGAATGATAAGAGATAATCTAGAGATGTGAATTAGGGTTAAAAGACTTATATTTATAGGAATTTCACCTTATTATCCCAAAAATTGGATCCCTAAGGCTGACATGAAAGAATATTAAAATTGAATTTGACTTTTTTCTCGCTCAAAGGCCAAAATTGAGCCAAATCAGACTCATTCACCACCCATGGTGAATGGGTCCCACCTGTATGGGATTTATTCACTGTGCATAGTGAATGGGTCCTATAGGGGCCATTTTGATAGCTATGATGCCAAGAGATAAAGAAATAAGGTTTAGATTGCAACTTTGTTAGATATTTGATCAATTTAAGCCTCGAGATACACAATATGGGTTAATAGGGGCCTATAAGTGATGATGTAAAGGTCAATTAGGTCTTGGGACACAAAATTCAAAGTGAAAGTATGATTAACTACACGTTACAACACTAAAATGAGGTCCACATAGCCTAGAAAGGTACAAGAACCAATGTGAATGTGCAAGACACATTACAACAATAGTTTAACATTGGTGTGATAATGTTATTAAAAACATTTTATAATGTTGAATTAGGGAGAAACGGGTTCATTAAGTCTAGAAAAGTGTGAAAGTCCTTTACAACACTTTACAACACCTTTACAAGACATCATTAAATGCATTTGAAAGGGTCCAAGACCTAGTGTGGATGTGAAAAACACCTCACAACACCAAATCAAGGTCTTATTAAGTCCAATTTATCATGAATTATTCCCATGTCAAGAAAGATACCCTTTTTTCTACAGTGCAGTTATAATATAATAATTTAATATAATACCAAATAAGATTTAACATATATTTTAATTGGTTATATTAAATTATCATAATATATTTCTCATCATACTTTTTTGTTTTATTAGTTATTATTCAAATTAAAAATTTAGAAACTAAAATTTAATTTTTGTCAAAATGCATAACATTAATTCATTTTAAAGATATGAACATTTCAATATTTAAATTAAATTTATAGAAACAATTTTTAGAATATTTTAATATTTCTAGATTAGATATTTAAATATTTTTATTTTATATTAATGTTTGAGTTATGGTTAAGATTATGGTTTAGAGTTTATTATTTGTGTTAGGGTTAGGTTAGGCTTAGAGTTAGAGTTAGGGTTATGAGAAACATGGTTAGGTTTAGAGTTACACTTATGGTGCGGATTAGAGATGGGTTTAGGGTTAGGCTTTTCGTTTACAATTAGGGTTGTAGTTAGGATTAGGCTTAGAACTATGATTTATGGTTGGGGTTAGGGAAATGTTAGGGTTACAATTATGCTTAACAATTTAGGGTTTAAAGTTAGGTTTATAACTATGATTAATCTTACGATTATGTTTACTATTAGAGATAGGTTTAGGGTTAGGATAATGGTTTAGGATTTATTGTTAGGGTTAGATTTATGGCTAGGGTTATGGTAAGGGCCAAGGATAGAGTTCTAGGGTAAGGTCATGTAAAGAACTAATTAACAAAACTATAATGCTATAATTAACAAAAAAAACGTATTTAATATTTTTCAAACCTACAAAATTATAATTACAATACTATAAAGACAAGTAGTAAATACTATGCGTCACTTGTTACTATTAATTATCATTTTTTCTTTAAATTTTATGGTGCAGGAGCACACATGGGTGGAAAAGAAATCAACACCATCAAAAAAATTGATTGGTTTGAGTTTTTTCAATTTCGGTTTTCCTCCATGCCTAAACATCTTAAATTTCACCTCTTTATTGTAACACAAGTTGAAACCAATATGTAATTAGCTAGTGTAAAGCGAAATATCCATTTCTTTTGCTAGCATCAAAATTAGATGGAAGGGCTTAGACATTCACTTATGGATTGGAAAACCTTGCTACGTTTAGGACATTTCTATGAGGTCTAAAACGCCAAAAGGGGAATAAAGAAACCAATGTAATTGAAGTAAAAAATAATGTTTTCGCTCTTGATCAACACCCAAAGATGAAGAGTCTTCTATGCAGTGAGGAGAAGGTGAGGGTATGCACGCTACCCACGCAATAGCCCCACATGCATTGAAGGAGAAGGTAGAGGGGTGTGGAGGAAGAAACAAGGGTCACTCCAAAAAAGAGAAAGTGAAAAAGAGAAAAACTATAGATAGGAGAAAGGAGGAGGATGGATGGCCTCAAGGTGAACTAATTTTGCAAAATGGAAGATTAGTCATGGGGAGGTGGTAAAAAATGTGGAAGCAATAGGCCATGAGTGGGAAGAAAAGGCTTGCAAGTTGCTAAGGAACAAGCCACACTTGAAGGAAAGAGGCATTGTAACTAATCCAACACATAGATTCTCAGTGCAACTTGCATTAGGGCAAGAAAGGTGGGAGGGATACAAGTTAATCTCCAATGGGAAGAGGAAGGTCATTGTCCAAGGAGGGAGGAATTCATTTTTCTATTGCTTAGTTTTTGAATGTAGATAGAGTAAAACTATAATAGTTTTTTAGTCTAATGTTAAGAAATCAATAATTGTATAGTTTCAATGGAATACAGATGAGCACAAATTATTAGTTAATCAATTGAATCCCAAGATTTTTCTTCTTTGATTAAATTGATGAATCTAGTTTTTATGTTAATAGCTCAATTTGTTAGTTGAATCATATTTAGAAGAATTGTGTTTTCGACATCAAACTACAATTAGTTAAAAGAATTGAAAAAGGGTGAAAGTATGTTGCATTATTTACATTGAGAAAATAAATTTTAAATTGGGACAGAGTGATTGTCAGAGCAGTTTTGTGTTCTAATTTGCATAGGGAATTTTGTTCTACATCAATTGGTATCAGAGCAGGTGATTTTAAGTGTGGAGAGTATCAACTAGGATCTGTGGGAGTGAGTAAAGGTAGTGCAGAGCTTGAAGGGATTGTTGTGGGTTGTTGGTAATAGGATGTCATTTAATTATATTCCTAAACATATTTCATGTATCTCCTAAGTCCTTGGAAATTGTTCCCCAACACTAGGACTAGAAATAGATTAAATTCAAATGAAATGAACATGTAAATAGACACTTGTAATTATTCCTAAATGATAAGAATATGTGGGGATGCCCAAGAAGAGCTCCTACAAAATAGGAGCATATGGGATGCCCACATGGAAGGTGGAACCCACCTTGCTTCAGTTCACTATTTTGAGGATAGATAACACTTCAGTAATACATGTTTAGATCCTACAAGTTAGGGATTGATATTTACATGAGTGGAGTTCAGTTTAGTTTAGTTCAGTTATGGTTCAGTTATCTTCAGTTGCATGTAGTTAGTTTGAGTTAAATACTAGTTCACTTTAGTTGACTTGAGTTGCATGATTAATGACTTAAGTTGCATGACAAGTAATAGGTGGATACATTCAGTTAAGTGGGGATGATCAATCATTTATAATGTTTGCATGAATTGGTGGAGAGATAAGTTTCAGTTAACTAAGATTGACTTGGACCCACTTAGGGTGCCCAAGTTGGTATCTTTGAGTTAATACCTTTTGCATGAGAAGACATTTACAAGGCTTAGTTAAGTGGGCCCATTCTTGGGTGCCAACTTTAAGGTGATGCTTGCAAGATATTTTTTTGACCAACGATCAATTAAGTGTTCAGTTTGGGGTGCCTAAATTGAGGAGACTGTGGTTTTGACTTCATGTTATATTGTGGAACTCTACTTGCACAATCTAGGCATAGATTTTTGAGAGGATCTTTATGCTCTTGTATTTGGTAACTCTTATTTGTTTGCATGCTCATTAATTGTCTATTTATTGAAGCAATTGCATTAGAGTTTTCATTAGGTTAGCAAGTTGAGCTTGTGCATGTGTGAGGGTTTGAAGTATGGCATGGGATGTGTGGATTCATGCTTGGTCACATGGAATGCATGGATAGCTTGTGCTGCAGGAAGTGTATGAGATTTTGTGTAGGTTATGAAGAAGTATTGTTGAAGGGAAGCATATCAATCAAGGATTGATACAATATTATTGCAATCTTGTTCAAAGGTTAAATAATACAAGCACTATTGATTCTAGTGGAGATTTTTTCTGAAAGGGTTCTGCACATATATGCTGTGTCACTTCTATCTTCTTGTCTCATTCTTGTACAATATTCTATCTCTTTCTACAATTGGTAAAATTAATCTAAATAGATTAATCATAAACAAAAAATTGTGACAAAGAACACTTAATTAAATCTATAGTCCCATAAATTTACAAGTTTTAAGCTACAATTTGAACTTCATTTTCAACATTTGGTACTAGAAGTAATGGTTGGGTAGAGTTTGGGATGCCTTTCTCTTAAAAGTGTGAAGTTTTTTGGCTATAGTGGGATATTTTACTATTGTGTTAATTGCAGATTTGTAAAAGAGGTTTGTTTTATCTTCTTGGTTTAGAGATTATGGTTTTCTTGACCTTTTGGGAGTTGTGTCGTTTACAACAAATTCTTTGATTATGTTGAGGGCATGGATGATCTTCATTTAGGAGATGTTTATCATGATGTCATGGATAGCTTGGTTACATGTTTCAGTGGGAGCTTTTGACAGTGATGGTTTGATGTTTATCTTATTTCCATGTATAGCTCGGTATCACAGCTCAGTGGGAGCTTTGGTAGGATATGGTTATCTTCATGTAATTTGAATAGGTTTTGGCATCTTGTTTCATGGAGGACCCTTAGAGTCTTTAGTAAAGGTGTTATTGTTCTTCCTTTGGAGAGCATGTAGCTCTCTCTTTGGTTTTGAGTATTAATCATTTGCTTGGAGCTTCATGGTTATGCAAGTTGCATTTGAAGTTGGCATGGATTGATTGGTGGGTCCTCACGGATACTAGAGAGACTTGGGTTACGCCAGATATTTCATATGTTAAGAGATATGTGTTGGAATGGTTACTTGTTATAAAAAAAATTCAATAGTAAAGACTGAGCAACCTACACCTGGAAATGGATGTGAGTCCATCATAGACCTGATGAGAAGGCTGTCTTTATTGAAAGCCTATATTGCTTGGTGTTGTATGCATAGGACAATCTTGTATCCCACTCTTGGTCTACTCGGTAGGTAAATGATCTAAGAGGTGTTTCCCGCTTGATTATTAGATGCATTATTTATATGTATCTTGTCTTCTCTTATGAATTAGTCTTGAAAATTGAGTTCTAAGGGATTATTGAGAAGTAGATGCATGATTTTATGTATTTACATTGTTCTCCTTGTAAACTTGAACTTGAGTTAGTTCTGAGGATTTGATTAGGAGAGGTACGAGAGATAGTTAGTGGCTTTGGGCATATTCCCTTTTGTTGTGAAAATGTTTGGCTAAGTTTGATCTACTTTTTCTGGGAGGTTTACATCTAAGTTCTGCCATGTTTCATTATGAGTTAAATGGTTAGATGTTGATATCCTTTTAGTTTGGGAGTGTTGAAGGATATCTTACTTTACATAGTTTGACACATGTTAGTGTGGTACAAGAACATGGTTTGATTTACAGGTTCTCTCTTTGTGGGCATATTTTCTACTTCTTGAAGGTTCTTGTGTTATGAGAGATGTATTTTGCATATCATTGTATGATTATTTGACACTATGATAGAGTAAGCCACATCCTCTATGTGAAGTGCTATAGGAGGAATTGTTAATGTTGTGATCTTGTTTTCATATTTGAAATTACCTGTGCAGTGGGAATTCCAGAAGGTATATGTGTTTTGTATGAGAGAGGCACCTCTCTTGGATTGGTTACACTTTACTACAGTGAGTTACTTAAGATGTTTTTTATCACATGTATATGTGTGTTATTACCTTGAAGTCTTATTTTGAAGGATGGTAGATATACAGGGACTTGTTTGCAGATTTGGGTTGTTATGTTGATAGCATGAAGTTCTATGTATGTTAGTTTGGTTATAGAGACTTGGGAAAGGTATTGATTGAGAAAGTTGACACTTTGATCAATGTTGCAAATAAGTTCTCTTGGTGTAGGAAGGCCATTGGCCTTGAGTCCTATACTTGATTTATACTAATGATTCCTTGTTTAGAATAATTGCAAAGTACAATGTCAAGTGGGAGAATGTTGGGAATAGGATGTTGGCCATTTAATTGCAATCTTAAACATATTTCATGTATCTCCTAAGTCCTTAGAAAGTGTTCCCAAACACTAGGACTAGAAAGAGATTAAATTCAAATGTTCAATGAACATGCAAATTGACATTTGTAATTATTCCTAAATGATAGGAACATGTGGGGATTCTGAAGAAGAGCTCCTACAAAATAGGAGCACATGGGGCACCCACATAGAAGGTGGAACCCACCTTGCTTCAGTTAACTATTTGGAGGATTGATAACACTTCAATAATGCACGTTTAGATCCGACAAGTTAGGGATTGATATTTACATGAGTGGAATTTAGTTTAGCTCAGTTCAAATAAGTTTAGTTCAGTTCAATTTAGTTATCATTCAGTTATCTTCAGTTTCATGTAGTTAGTTTGAGTTGAATGCTAGTTGACTTCAGTTGACTTGAGTTGAATGACTAATGACTTCATCTGCATGACATATAGCAGGTGGATACATTCAGTTAAGTGGGGACGATCAATCATGCATAATGTTTGAATGAATTGGTGGAGAGATATGTTTCAATTATCTAAGATTAACTTGGACCCACGGGTGATCCCACAATAGTGGTTTATAATTTTTGGCCAAACTAGACACTTCAATTATTATTTTTAACTAAATCTTCACATTCGGGAACCTATAGCGGCTAAACTGTGAGGAATTTGAAGATGATGCAAACTAGAGTCTCGTCACATTTTATCTCTAGATTCTAAAAATATTTTTTTCAAAATTTTTGGAATTAGATTGCACTTCTTTTTCCATCTCCCATGAAAATCGGTTTTTTTCAGAAAACAACCTTTTTTAAAAGTGACGCACACCGTATAACACATAATTTTTTTTCAATGAAGGATAAAATTCTAATTCTTTTGAATTTAGATTTGTAACTCCGATATCTAGTGCTGCCACTTGGTTAGATAGTTTTTTATTGAATATTTTTTCTTTAATCAAGTTTCGAAGTCAAACCAATTACAATTCAGACATAGCGCGACCGTATAACGCGTAAATTTTTTTCTATATATCAAAATTTCTTTTTTTTTGTGTTGGATCAATGACTTCAATATCTGGTGCACTCATATTTTTCAAATTTTTTTTGATAATCTGCTATTTTTCCACATGTGCAGAACAGAGACCTTCATTTTCGATGAAAAACCTATGTTTAATAAAACTAAAAAAATAAATACATAATAAAATTATATTCATTGGATAGCTCGTTCCAAGGACTGCCTGATTCTAGATGGATTTTTTAAGACTCCTCCATTTTCATCCTCAACTTGAGCTTCGAAGCGTAAAAAAATAGGTCTTTTTGTGAACAATTTCAAAAATCAAGGAAAAGGGGGGTTCTTTAGAACCAAGGGGGTTCTAGCGAACCCCTAGGGGTTTAAGCGAACTAGGGATCATTCGAACCCCCTTCAATATGCATTTTTCTTTTGTTTTTTGGGCGGGAAATGTGGGCCCAGTAATTAATGGGTTAGCTCGAACACTAGTTTGATTGAACCCCTTTTTGGTTCGATCGAACTTGTAGGTTCATTCGAACCCCTAAAACTAATTTTTTTTCCATGGGGTATTTTTTTCTTAGTTTTCCTTCCTCCATCAAATTGTAAACCACTATTGTGGCTTTACTTCCACCTTGGGTGCCCAAGTTGGCATCTTTGAGTTAACACCTTTTGCATGAGAAGATATTTACAACGCTAAGTTAAGTGGGTCCATTCTTGGGTGCCAACTTTGAGGTGATGCTTGCAAGATATTTTCTTGACCAATGATCAATTAAGTGTTCAGTTTGTGGCACCTAAATTGAGGAGACTTTGGTTTTGACTTCATGTTACAGTGTGGAACTCTCCTTACACAATCTAGGTGTAGATTTTTGAGAGGAGCTTTATGCTCTTGTAGTTGATAACTCGTATGAGTTTACATGCTCATTAATTGTCTATTTATTACAAAAATTGCATCAAAGTTTGCAGCAGGTTAATAGGTTGAGCTTGTGTATGTGTGAGGGTTTGAAGTATGGGATAGGATGTGTGGATTCATGCTTGGTCACTTGGAATGCATGGATAACTTGTGCTATAGGAAGTGTATGAGAGTTTTCTGCAGATTGTGAAGAAGGATTGTTGAAGGCAAGGAAGCATGTCAATCAATGATTGATACAGTATTATTGTAATCTTGTTCTAAGGTTAAATAATGCAAGCACTATTGATTCTGGTGTAGCTTTTTCCTAGAAAGGTTTCTTTGCATATATGTTGTGTCACTTCTATCTTCTTGTCTCATTCTCCTACAATCTTCTATCTCTTTCTACAATTGGTAAAATTAATCTAAATAGATTAATCATATAGAAAGAATTTTGATAAAGAACACTTAATTAAATCTATAGTCTCATAGGTTTACAAGTTTTAAGCTACAATTTTAGGGTATGTGCAGGATCATGATGGGCCAAAAAGTCGCAATATGATGGGTATGTGGATGACGACTATTTTTTTACTCAAAATTGATGAAATGAAAAAGGTTTTTAAATGATATTTTCAACTTTCCATGGTCGATATAAATTAAGTTTTACTTTGAATTGAATAAGTAATTATTATTCATTTTCTATTCAAATTATGACTAAAATCTTGATTGATAGGTTGATTGAAAAACGTCTATAGCTTTCAAATGATATCATATTTTTTGAATCCAAAACATGCATCACATTCTATGCTTCGCATAATATAGGATTAAAAAAATAAAAACTGAATTTCATGAATTTTTGACCAAGTTAAGGTGGTCAGACATACGAGTTTCTATTATTTTTAAAAAGTTGAAATAAAAAATTCATAATTAATTATTTCTTTGGAAAAAAATTACAAAAAATATGCATCACATCAGGGCATGAGTCCTCTACTTATATCTAAAATATTATAAAAAAAATATTATCATTTTATTGTGGTTAGGGTGGTCACACACCTACTTCTTATTTTTCCCTAAAATTTAAGTACCATTGCATTGAAATTTCAAATTTTCACCATATATATATATATATATATTTCTAAAAAACCTAGTAGTTTAGAAACTACATTCAATTTGCTATAGATTCTATTCTTACATATTTTTGAAATAATATAGATAACTTATTCAAATTTTTATGTCAAGTTGCCTATGTTTTTTTCTAATTTTTTTGCCACTTAAGGGCTTGTTTTTTCCATGATGATCCTGCACATACTCTTCACCTTCATTTTCAACATTTGGTATCAGAGCTAATGGTTGGGTAGAGTTTGGGAAGCCTTTCTCTTTAAAGTTTGAAGGTTTTTTGGTTGTAGTGGGAGCTTTTACTATTGTGCTAATTGCAGATTTGTAAAAGAAGTGTGTTTTATCTTCATGGTTTAGAGATTATGGTTTTCTTGACCTTTTGGGAGCTATTTCGTTTACAAAAAAATATTTTATTGTGTTGAAGCCATGGATGATCTTCATCTAGGAGATGGTTATCATGATGTCATGGATAGCTTGGTTACATGTTTCAATGGGAGCTTTTGACAGTGATGGTTTGATGTTTATCTTATTGCCATGTATAGCTTGGTATCACAGTTTAGTGGGAGCTTTGGTAGGATATGGTTATCTTCAGGTAATTTGAATAGGTTTTTAACATATTGTTTAATGGAGGACCCTTAGAGTCTTTGGTAAATGTGTTATTGTTCTTCCTTTGGAGAGGATGTAGTTCTCTTTGGTTTTGAGTATTAATCATTTGCTTGGAGGCTCATGATTATGCAGGTTGCATTCGAAGTTGGCATAGATTGATTGGTGGGTGCTCATGGATACTAGAGAGACTTGGGTGAGGCCATATATTTCTTATGTTAAGAGATATGCGTTGGAATGGTTTCTTGTTATAAAAGATTTTCAATAGTGAAGACTAAGGAGCTTACACTTGGAAATGGATGTAAGTCCATCATAGACCTGATGAGAAGGTTGTGTTTATTGAAAGCCTATATTGCTTGGTTTTGTATTCATAGGACAATCTTGTATCCCACTCTTGGTCTAATTGGTGGGTAAATGATCTAAGAGTTGTTGCTTGCCTGATTGTTAGATGCATTATTTATATGTATCTTGTCTTCTCTTATGAGTTAGTCTTGAAAATTGAGTTCTAAGGGATTATTGAGAAGTAGATGCATGCTTTTATGTATTTACATTGTTCTTCTTGTAATCTTGAATTTGAGTTAGTTCTGAGGATTTGAGTAGGAGAGGTATGGGAGATAGTTAGTGACTTTGGGAATACTCCCTTTTGTTGTGGGAATGTTTGGCTAAGTTTGATCTACGTTCTCTGAGAGGTTTACATCTAAGTTCTGCCATGTTTCATTATGAGTTAAATGGTTAGATGTTGATATCCTTTCAGTTTGGGAGTGTTGAAGGATATCTTACTTTACACAGTTTGGAAAATGTTAGTGTGGTATAAGAACATGGTTTGTTTTGCAGGTTCTCTCTTTGTGGGGATATTGTCTTCATGAAGGTTCTTGTGTTATGATAGATGTATTTTGGATATTATTGTATGCTTCTTTGACACTATGATAGAGGAGTTAGCCAAATCCTCTATGTGAAGTGCTATAGGAGGAATTGTTAATTTTGTGATCTGGTTTTCAGATTTAAAATTTCCTGTTTAGTGGAAGTTCCAAAAGTTATATGTGTTCTGTACATGAGAGGGGCACCTCTCTTGGACTGGTTACACTTTACTAGTACACTGAGTTACTTCAGGGGTTTTTTATCGCATGTCTATGTGTATCATTACCTTCAAGTCTTATTTTGTAGGATGGTGGATATACAAGGACTTGTTTACAGATTTGGGTTGTTATGTTGATAGCATGAAGTTCTACCTATGATATTTTGGTTACAAAGACTTGGGAAATGTATTGATTGAGAAAGTTGACACTTTGATCAATGTTGTAGATAAGTTTTCTTGGTGCAAGAAGGCCATTGGCCTTGAGTCCTATACTTGATTTATAATAATGATTCCTTGTTTAGAATAATTGCAAAGTATAATGTCAAGTGGGAGAATGTTGGGAATAGGATGTCATTTAATTGCAATCCTAAACATATTTCATGTATCTCCTAAGTCCTTGGAAAGTGTTCCCCAACACTAAGACTAGAAATAGATTAAATTCAAATGAAATGAACATGTAAATTGAAATTTGTAATTATTCCTAAATGATAGGGACATGTGGGGATGCCCAAGAAGACCTGGTACAAAATAGGAGCACATGGGGTGCCCACATGGAAGGTGGAACCCACCTTGCTGCAGTTAACTGTTTGGAGGATTGATAACACCTTAGTAATGCATGCTTAGATCCTATAAGTTAGGGATTGATATTTACATGAGTGGAGTTTAGTTCAGTTCAGTTCAATTTAGTTATGGTTTAGTTATCTTCAGTTGCATGCATTTAGTTTGAGTTGAATGCTTGTTGACTTCAGTTGACTTGAGTTGCATGACTAATGACTTTAGTTGCATGACATACAATAGGTGGATACATTCAATTAAGTGGGGATGATCAATCATGCATAATGTTTGCATGAATTGGTGTGGAGATATGTTTCAGTTAACTAAGATTAACTTGGACCCACCTTGGGCACCCAAGTTGGCATCTTTGAGTTAACACCTTTTGCATGAGAAGATATTTACAAGGCTCAATTTTAAGTGGGCCCATTCTTGGGTGCAAATTTGAGGTGATGCTTGCAAGATATTTTCTTGACCAATGATTAGTTAAGTGTGTAGTTTGGGGGACCTAAATTGAGGAGACTTTGGTTTTGACTTCATGTTATAGTGTGAAACACTACTTGCACAATCTGGGCATAGATTTTTGAGAGGAGCTTTATGCTCTTGTATTTGATAACTTTTATGAGATTACATGCTCATTAATTGTCTATTTATTACAAAAATTGCATCAAAGTTTGCAGTAGGTTAATAGGTTGAGCTTGTGCATGTGTGAGGGTTTCAAGCATGGCATGGGAGGTGTGGATTCATGCTTGGTCACATGGAATGAATGGATATCTTGTGTTGTAGGAAATGTATGAGAATTTTGTGTTGGTTGTGAAGAAGGATTGTTGAAGGCAAGGAAGAATATCAATCAAGGATTGATACAAGATTATTATAATATTGTTCTAAGGTTAAATAATACAAGCACTATTGATTTTGGTGGAGTTTTTTCTCGAAAGGGTTTCTCCATGTATATTCTATGTCACTTCTATCTTCTTGTCTCATTCTTCTACAATCTTCTATCTCTTTATACAATTGGTAAAATTAATCTAAACAAATTGATCATATACATAAAGAATTGTGATAAAGAACATTTAATTAAATCTAGAATCTCATAGGTTTACAAGTTTTAAGCTATAATTTCACCTTCATTTTCAACATGGGTGAGTTGTGAGTGAAAGCCCAAACAATTGAGAGTTGAGATTGTTGATTGGAAATGATGCTACCTTGAATACGAAGAAGAAGTGGAAGACCCAAACTAGAGGTTGTACTTGAAAGATTTTGTGACATGGTAATTGAAGATATCAAAAATTAGGGGGAAATAGGTACTGGTAATAGAAGGGAAAGAAGAGAAAGAGGAAGAAAATGAAAGAACGAGGAAGAAATTGAAGGTGAAGAACACAAAAGAGAAGAAGAAGAAGAAGAAGAGGAGGAGGAGGAGGATTAATGACCAATGGATGCCAAACAAGAGAGATTTTTGGGAGCTCTTTCAAGAATAATGAAGAGCAATAAAATAGATTTTCGAAACTTTTCTAGAAAGTTAAATCTAGATGACCTAATTGATTGGATTATGGAGCTGAAGGAGTACTTCAAATTGGAGGACATTATTAAAGACCCTAGCGGATGAAGATAGCTCAAACAAAATTGAAAGGGCATAATGCGTTATGGTGGAAAGGGTTGTAGAAAGAATGAGAAATGGATGGAGATCCTTGAATAATGAGGTGAAACTAGATGGTGACGAAGTTGAAGAAGACATTCATACCTAGAGATTACGAAATGGAGCTATTGAAGAAATTGCAAAATCTAAAGCAAAAAGATATGAGTGTAAAAGATTACACAGAGGAGTTCTACAAGTTGGCTATTCAATTGAGAGAAAGTAGTCAAGTATGTGAATGGCTTGTGGTTCAATATTCAGGATGAAATGGGTATGTTGTAAATCACCACAGTTGAGGAAGCAGACCAATATACATTGAAGGTTGATGAGAAATTAATGAGAAGACAAACAAATAATTCCAAAATTCAGGGAAGATTTGCAACTGAAAAGTGGAAAGCAAGTAGCAACAAAGGAAAACAAGTTGAAGAAGAATTCATGCCTAAGTGGAGTAAAGAGGTGGGCGAAAACACCAAAGAAAAGGAGATATCAGCAAGACAATGCAGTAGTAGTAGTAGAGGGTTTCCATTTATATGTTACTAGTGTGGAGAAGTTGGTCATCGTGCATTCGAGTGCGGAAAGAAACCATTTGGCACAAGAAGATGAGGAGTGTCATGCATCACCAAAAGTAGTAGACCTAGAAGAAGGTGAATCTCTCATGATGAGAAGAGTGTTGGTGAATCGAAAGACGGTGGAGGTGGAACCATCTCAAAGAAGGAATCTCTTTCGGACTATGTGCAAGGATGGAGGTAAGTGTTGTAAGATTATTGTTGATAGTGGTAGTACGGATAACTTAGTTTCAAAAGAAATGTTGGAAAAACTAAGTTTGAAAAGGAATAAGCATCCTAGTCTATACAAAGTTTGATGGCTGTAGAAGGAGCACAAAATGATTGTGAGAGAATAGTGTTTAGTAAGTTTTGATTGGTTCTTATAGAGATGAGGTGTTGTGTGATGTGATGCCTATGACTATGTGTCATGTGTTATTGGGTAGACCATAGCAGTTTGACAGGGAAGCAATCTATGATGGTAGGAGGAATGTGTATACCATCTGGAAAGATGGGCAGTGGTATATGTTGAATTCTCTAAAAGAGAAGGAAAAATAGTTTCATGAATCTAGTTCTATTGTTTGTTGCATTGTAGAGAAGCAGCAAGTAGAGGAAGAATAACTAAGAGAGTGCGGTGGTTTGCAGCCATTCAAAGGGCTGATTTCAAGAGGAAATGGTAGATTGGATTATGATTTATTGCAGTAGCACAATAAAGGCACAAATAGTAGTAGCCGTTGAAAGTGTGTTATGGGAATATAAGTGGTTTGGTGGTAAGAAGTTGTTTAGAGGAACGAGATAGTGTCAGTGGAAGAGGCTCGAGTGTTGAGGATGAGTTGAAGTGTGGAAGAGGGAAGGCTCCCGTGGACAAGGAGCAACGTTGGATAAAAAAAAAACATGGGATTACTGTCCCATGCACCTTTCAATGTTCCTAAGTTTATCAACTCAAGGAAAATTTCACTTACCTGACATGTCTGGTGGAGGAACATGTGTGGCTGGATGGGCAATCAAGACCACCAAAAAAATTGATTGGTTTGAGTTTCTTCATTTTTGGTTTACTTTCTTATTTGGTTTTCCTTAGTGCCTAAAGCTCTTAAATTTCACCTCTTTAGTGTGACACTTTGAAAGAAATATGTAATTGGCTAGTGTAAAGTCAAATCTCCATATCTTTTTCTAGCATCGAAATGAGATGGAAGGGCTTAGAAATTCACTTATGGATTGGAAAACCTTGCTACGTTCAGGACAATTCTATGAGGCCTAAAATGTCAAAAGGGGAATAAAGAAACCAATGTAATTGAAGTAAAAAATAAAGTTTTCACTCTTGGTCAGTGCCTAGAGATGAAGAGTCTCCTATGCAGTGAGGAGAAGGAGGTGAGGGGAAACATGCTACCCACGCAATGGGCCCATGCGCAGTGAAGGAGAAGGTAGAGGGGCGTGGGGAAGAAACATAGGTCACTCTAAAAAAAGAGAGTGAAAAAGAGCAAAACTAGAGACATGAGAAAGGAGGATGGATGACCTAAAGGTGAACTGATTTGTAGAGTGGAAGATTGGTCATGGGGAGGAAATAAAAATTGTGGAAGCAACAAGCCATGAGTGGGAAGAAAAGGCCCGCAAGTTGCTAAGGAACAAGCTGCGCTTGAAGGAAAGAGGCGTTGGAATTAATCCAACACATAAATTTTCAGTGTAGCTTGCATTAGGGGAAGAAAGGTGGGAGGGATGCAAGTTAATCTCCAATGCGAAGAGGAAGGTCGTTGTCCAAGGAGGGAAGAATTCATTTTGCTATTGCTTAGGTTTTGAATGCAGATAGAGTAAAACTGTAATAGCTTGTTAGTCTAATGTTAGGAAATGAATAATTGTATAGCTTTGATGGAATACAGATGAGCACAGAATATTAGTTAATCGATTGAATCCCAAGATTTTGCTTCTTTAATTAAATCAATGAATCTAGTTTTTATGGTAACAGTTGAAGTTGTCAACTGAATCATATACAGAAGAATTGTGTTTTTGGCATCAAACTACAATTAGTTAAAAGAATTGCAAAGAGTGAAAGTATGTTGCATTATTTACATTGAGCAAAGAAATTTTAAATTGAGACAGAGTTATTGTCAGAGCAATTTTGTGATTTAGTTTGCAAAGAGAGTTTTGTCTTGCATCATTTTACATTATATATAAAGTATAACTAATGAAATAACTAGCAAATGAACCATGGTGTGCAATTGGTATGCCGAAGAGTTGTGGAACCAGATTTTTTATTGTAGTAATGAGAAGTAGATAAGAAGCATGAAAGGAAGAAAGGAATAAAATAAAATAAAAGAAACTGGATGTGTTATTTTTATTTTTTTGAATTGTTTTACATGTAGAAAACCCGTTTTAATATTATGAATATTGTATTAGATAAATAAAAAGACATTATAAATCTGGACAGATGCTTATTCATTCCCATTCTCATTTCAATATTTATTTTACTGATAATGACAATTGTGTACAGCATTATGACTTCCAATCAAACAAATAATATAAATTTGAGTGTGGGAGTATAATATTTTTAATCATTATCTTTAGTGACTTAAATTGATATTTAGTGGCTTGTTGCTAAGAGTTTTGAAATTGCCCTGTATTTCGTATACACTTTTCTAATAATAAATATAGGAAACTTCACGGGAAAATAACATCTTATAGTTAAATAACAGGTGCACAATTGGTCTGAAAATTTATCTCCTGCTCACTACCATTCCACAAAATAACATCTTACATTCCATTCTACTCACTGCCTATTGACACGACTCTTCATCTTAGGGTGATCCCATAATAGTGGTTTACAATTTTTGGCCAAACTGGACACTGAAATTATTATTTTTAACTAAATCTTCACATTCAGGCACCTATAGCGGCTAAACTGTGAGGAATTTGAAGATGGTGCAAACTAGAGTCTCATCAAATTTTGTCGTAGATTCTAAAATATTTTTTTTCAAAATTTTTGGAATCAAATTGCATTTCTTTTTCCATCTCCCATGAAAATTGATTTTTATCATAAAACAACATTTTTAAAAGTGACGCACGTATAATGCATAACTTTTTTTCCATGAAGGATAAAATTCTAATTCTTTCAAATTTAGATTTGTAACTTGATATCTAGTGCTTCCACTTGGTTAGATATTTTATTGAATATTTTTTCCTTAATCAATTTCAAAGTCAAAATGAATTACAATTCGCATACAAAGGACCATGATAAGTAACTTTTGTATATGTCAAAATTTAATTTAATTTTTTTGTTTTATCAAGGACTTCAATATCTTGTGTACTCATATTTTTTAATTTTTTTTTGATAATATTCTATTTTTCCACATGTGAAGAACAAAGAAATTCATTTTCGTTGAAAAACCTATGTTTAATCAAACTTAAAAAAAATACATAACAAAACCAAAACATATTAAAATTATATTCATTGGATAGCTTGTTAGAAATACCATAATCATTTCAAATAAATTTTAAATGAATTCATTTGATCCCCAAAATCTAAATCAAAAGTGATTTTTTATCAACATTTTGATAGGTGTAAAGGAGACAGCATTTATAGGTATGGTTTAAAACTAGCAAGGTTCTATCCAAGGGGGTTTGATCTAAGGTGATTTGATCAAACCCTCTTCAATTGGAATCCTTAAAATGGAACTTTTTAAGGCTTAAATCATTATATTTTCTAAAAACATGTGATTTCAGCTAAAATCCGTTCCTCTCAGGAATTGTAAACCACTATTATGACAACACCCCTTAGTATTTCTTCTTGTTGACTATCATGTTGTCTGTTATAGATCATTTGCATGGTGGTTTCATATTAGATATAGTGGCAGAGTGTTCAAATTTGTGTTAGCTAAATGAGGGCAGTAACTGATGGAACTTGGCAGCGATCTTTATTCCAACATATTTCAAGTTTGTTGCTGATGTCGTTGTGAAGAAAATTGTGCACATTTCTCAAAGCCCTGGGATACACTTTGCTTTTGAGAACCTTACATGCACAGAATCGTGGGCTGTGAGCAATGGACGAACCATAGTGAAATCTGCGCCAAAATAGGAACATTGGAACAGGGCATGGACATCCATCAAAGCATAAAGAATAGAGGAATTTTATCAGATTTTGCAGTTGCAACTACCCTGGTGGACATGTATGCTCTCAAAATATTTGAATTAATGAAGCACTCTGGAACATATCTAGACATTATAAGCTTTTCTTCTGTTCTATAAGAATGCAGCCAGCCATGCAAATTTAGAGGATGAGGGTTGTCACATGAGTAATATTACACCTACAGTTACCACATGAGTAACCCTTATTGCTTTACACCTTAATCATGCAATGTAATCATCAGAAATCTTGTAGATTTATTGCAGGATTTTATTTCTGAGATTTATTACAGTGTCTATTTGGGATTTTATCAATTGAAGTAAAAGCTTGTGGGTATCAATTTATGGCAGGATGTCCATCCCAGTAATGCAAGTCAGGATCAGATGCAATAGAGAAAGTGGACGTGGAATCTGTTATGTGTGGTGCTAATTCAAAGGGTTTCACATTTCAAAATATAGAAGTTAGAATGTCTCCATTTCACAGTAAAAGACTTCTACATTGGAGGAACAGAGAAGGCATGCAAACCATTTGATAGAATGCCTTAGAGAGATGTGAATATATTAAAAATGGGTTCGTTGATCATTGTGGTTTAAAAAGTTAAAGGCCAATCCTGGAGATAATTTAATTTTGTGTATATATGTGGAGATTATAGACATATAGTTTAAAACAAATAATTTTTTAACTTCTTTTAAAAATTTGAGGTATTATGAGTACAAGTGAAATAATTGTTACCAATAAATTGAAGAATTGAAGGAATAATGAAACAATAGCTTAAAGAATATGTCATCATGAATTGTGATACCATTTGAAAAAAATTGAAAGAATAAAAACATGATAAAACACAAAAAATTACTCCTGTACATTAATAAAATACCACTTATAGAAATTTAACCAAACATACTTGAGCTCTTTCTCTGACACTCTAATATTCTCTAGTATGTTCTTCAATCAAGGAAATTGAGGGTAAGATATAGGTTTTTACCATACTCCCTTGCACAATAAGATTGATCCTTTCATATACAATAGAGTACCAAAAAATATAATATAGAGATATAAATGTACAAAAAAAATCATTGAATGAGCAGAATAGTAGAAACATTGGTTGGGGTTGCATATTCCAATAGACATAGCATAGCTTATAAGTAGTTGTAAAGTGGCAAAAATATTCTCCAGAATGTTTGCAAGGCGCTATACAGCTATCCATGGCTGAAAATCTCCTTTGTTAATAGCTTGTGTGTATTTTGCACAAAGATCTCCATCTGCACTACATGAGGAAAAAGAATAATAGCAAAACAAAGAGTCTTTCTAGAGGGGAAAAATTGACAATTTGTGATGTTGCAGGACTGTTATCCATATCCCATGTAAAACAAAATGGCAAAAAATATAGTAGAAATTTAACATTTAGCAATGGTTTGTTTTCATTATTCAAAGTAATGATGCCATAGCCACAACTCTTCTCTAAGATATTGCTACAAGTTCAATAGTTTGTACTCTCACTTATAATGGATCTAAACAAAATAACAAAAAAAATAGCATAGCAAATAATGCGAATATTCCAAGTATGATTTACCCTATATTTGTTAACTCACAAGGAAAAAAGAAAAAACTGCAGTATGGAAAAAGATAACAAGTGTAAAAAAAAACCTTTTACTTTTGAATTTGAATATAAAAAAATTTAGAATGCCTCTACACTAAAAATTTAGAATACCTACCTTCAAACTTAAAGAAGACATGGGTTTGTCATTTTAGGCCATGAAGAATTGTCATTGCCAAATATCTTTCTTGAAAGGATCCAAACAAAGTAATTTTCATGTTCAAAATTTCTATGAAATAATAAAACCCTATACCCTTGCCATGAGGAGGATTACCGGATAAATTCAGTGCATCATGAACAGGATTGCCTAGAAGGAGACATGATTTATCATACTTTCATAAAGCTCCTCCATTTTGATAACAGAACACACCATAGAAAACATTTCCATTTCACCATGGAAAGTAAAACACTAAATCAGGGCTGAGAATGCTTATTTAGATGTAGATTCATTAAATGCTTTGTTTGTCCTAATCTTGAAGCATTTTTTGCTCTAGGAAAAAATGTATAACGAAAGATGAGTTTAAAGTATTTTGTTTCTACCTTGTGCTTGTAGCAACCAATACCATTATTGACATGTAACACTTTTTCTCTTTTATCAGTGTAACCAATAGATATACCATAAGGACCTTAGATTGTAGTTGTTCTTTGTCTAGATTGGAGCATGGTGAACCTCATAGTTGCTATGTAGTTGACAAGGAAATTGGTGTTGCCAAAGATAATAACATTCACAAGTTATGTTGTGAGACCATTTCATTGGTTGTGAAAAGATATATTGAGGGAAGGAACTTAGCTTGGGCTGAACAAGGTAGAGCTGTGGTGGAGCGTAACATAAGAACCTGCCAATCTTCGACTGTAGGAACTGTATTTCACAAATTTGAGAGGACGGTACAGAAGGTAACTTGTGTTGGGTCCTCTCTGTATTGCCAAAATATTTTTCTTAGTGTTACTACTGTTGTGAATCTCTTCCATAGAGCACCCCTGTATGAGGTAGAGGCATACATAGGAATGTCCTTGACTAGTGGTAGTTGCCCAAGGTCACCAAAGAGCATGATTGACCATCCTCCAAATGAGAATTGGTTGTGGTTAGGGAATGCCTCACGTAGCCTCATGTCAATACTTTGAAGTAATTTGGGGCCAATGAAGCTCTTCATCTATTAAAATGTACCGAATGTAGTACATTTTTTCCTGGAAGGCTGCTAGTGGTTTCCCTTGTAGGGGGGAAATATCTTTGATAGGTAAATGTAGGGCTGAATGGATTGTTGATGCTTGGATGTTAAATGCTGCTACACCTGTAGGTGCTAGAATTAGTAATGGTGATGGGGAATTTTGGGATGAATTGTTGATGGTAGATTCGATGGCTTTTATTAGGGGTGATTTTCCAGTTCCAGTAGTTCCTTAAAAAATCATCCGTAAAGGAGGTTGCAAAGTACATGTATTTAGATGAGAGAAAACTATATCAAATGATTTCTTTTGTTGGACAAAGAGCTCAAGTTGGGTAGGGCTTGTGGGAAGATGGGAGAGTACAAATGTTTGACGATTGGATTTGATGTAGGTAGTAGCATAGACTTGTTCTTGGGGACTTAGTTCGCAGGAGCCCCAATAATGGTGCAAGTAAATGTCATGATGACCAAGCATATCTAGTTCATCAAATTGAAAAGGAATGCTCGGGTATAGGCTTGACAATACTTGCCACTCAGGTGGGTTGTTCTTGTGCACTATATCTTCTGGAATTGAAGAGGATCTAGATTTTGTATCTTCTGAAGGCTCTGAGCACATGTGAAGCACATGCCAAGGATGGTAATTGTTTGCAAAACTCTCCCACTATTGTATAATATGACTATTGGGCATTGCGAACTCATTCTGAATGCTGCATAATGGTTTGTACAAAAGTAGTTCACTCCAACAAAATGCTTCAAAGAAAATATCATCTCTTGCAGGGATGGAGGTGAAGCGTCGTGAGACACGAACAATGGCTTTAACAAGGAACTCTTTCCACTGGCTTTGCTTTCGAGATGCCTTGTAGGTCCACTTTTGGGTGACCTCAATAAGTGACAGAGCTTCTAAATAAACTGAACGAATCATGTAAGCATCAATGTTACTTGGGTAGGTGGTGGATGATTCAGATGAGAACCATAGTTGTTGAAAACTTTTTTGGTTCACATTTAAAGAGACAAAAGTCTTGCTACACAGGGAGAGTGGAAGTTTAAGCAAGAGGTAGCATGTTTCTTGGGCTCCAATATCATGGTCGACAAGTGTTGGAATTGTTGCCTCAATCTCACAGGCTGAAACTTCTGAGAAAGCATGGTTGCTGTGACATTCTTCTTGTCTGGCCGACTGGTAGTTTAATAACCTTGTGTTTTTCTCATGTCGCTGTGACTTTATTTATGTCTTGCCGAATGGACCTATCGGTATGACATGGAGACTCGGTGAGATCTCTTATGATATGGAATGTCTCGATGACAGAAGGGTTTGTTATCGGGTGCCTAGCATATGTCGGTGTGACCTAATGCAACTGTATACACTCAGAGTAACTTAAGGGTCTCGGTGTGAAGTATCAGCGAAGAAGGATTGTCTTGGCAACAATGTAACACTCAAAGACATCGGGAAGACCCTTGGCTGAAAGGCTTGTTTCAATATGATGTCTCATCGAATATTGGAAGTCTCGCCAACAGCACGTGGGGTCATCGGTTCGTTGTGACTCCTGGCAAAAGGTGGGCTCAGGGTAACCTGGAGACTTCAGAGTGAAGTCTTGGTGATAGTGGTATTTCTGGCTGACAAAGCAACATGTGATCAAGTGTTTTTGGTGAGACTCCTAGCAAATGGAGTCATCAAAGAAACACAAGGACTTCGGTATGAAGTCTCAGTAAATGTGGAATATCTGGTCGACGGCTAGACTCTTCGGTATAACATGAAGGCATCGGTATGATGTCTTGGCAAAGAGTGTTTGTCTTGCCGATAGGGATCCTGATGTCGGTATGACCTTGCCTAAGTCTTGCCGACTGGATGTTTTAGTATAACATGATCAGCTTAGTGTGATGTCTTGGTGAAAGACGATTGTCTCATCGAATGGAATTCTCACGTCGGCATGACTTGAAGACTTTGGTATGAGGTCTTGGCAATCTACGATAGTCTTGTCAATGGAAAAATTTAGATCGATGTGACTTGAAGACATCGGTGCAATTTCTTGGTGAACTCGACTGTCTTGCCGATGGGAATCCTAATGTCGGTATGACTCTTGGCGATTGCTTGGTGTTCGGTATGTCTTGAAGGCTCGATGTGATCTCCTTGCGATAGTGATAGTCTTACTGATGTGCATATTGAGGTTGATGCAACTTGTAAGCTCGGTGGAACCTCTTACCGATGGAGACGACTCTTGGCGACAACGTGTAAACGGGTCTTGTGGCATTGGGGAGACACTTCTTGTGTCTCACCAACATGCAACACAAGTTGATTGTAGTTGACCAAGTGAAGACTGTTCGACGTGGTACGATGTGGACCAATCAGAGAAAGTAGGATGTGAACCGTTTGTTGAATCGTTTCTATGTGGAAGTTGGAAAAATAAAACATGAGGAAGTGGAAACATTGAATGATGCTGGGCTGGATGATTTGTAAGTTCTGATCCAACAGTTGGAAGAGAATGATTTTATAGAGCCTGTAGAGAATGAATGCATATATGTATGCATTGGACGTTCTGAAGGAGAGAGCTGATAAGCCAAGGAGCTGAAGAGCCGAGAGCTAGAGAGAGAATGATAGAGAGAGGACTGAGTGGCTGGCCAAAAGGCCGTGGCCATGAGGTCAATGTAGAGGATTGAGAGGCAGAGTTAAGCTGTTGGATTCTCTCATGATCATGATTGCTTTGGGTGATCTCTCAGGGATATTTTGCTACCAGTTGTATCCAGAATGAACAAGATGAAATCTCTAAAATGCTAAGAGCTTGAAACTATATTGTAACTTTCTATTTCTGAATAATATAGTGGCTCAAACTTTGGAGAGTGGGGTTTTTCACCCGAAAGGGTTTTCCCCACGTAAAATCTTTGTGTTCTATTTTCTGTAGTATCTTTCATTTGTGTTGTTGCTTGTTGTTGAATTTACATGTGCTTCTCTCATAAGGATCAATGTGGGAAATAAACTGCATCTGTTTCCACTTTAGGACATAGTTGTACGTGTCTTTGAGGCAACCTAATCGAAATGAAAGTTACCGAAGGCACTACTGTTATGGAGGTTTCTATGAGATGCCCCCTAGATTTCCTTACAAGTGGTATCAGAGCCTTCTTCCAATTTTTGGTTCTGGATATTTCTCCTGTGAAGATTTCTTAGCTTGATTGGCTGGAAGAAATCTGGAGGCATGGACTGATGTATTGATCCCTTGTTGAGTGCAAGCATTGTGGTATTCTGAGATAGCATGCAGCTTGAAGGATGGTAAAGATGGAAAAGGGAGTTGATCATGTTGTGATCTATGTCTCCTGGTTGGTAGAGTTTTAACCTTGGAGTATGAGGTGGTTTTATTTGCTTTGTGACTGTGTAGCAGTAAAGCTTTCATATTGGGCGTCTGTGTGTCAGGCTCCTGGGTGATATGGAGAAGCCTAGGTTGTTTCTTAGTCATGGAAGAGAGTGCTTATGCTAGGTGGTGTTTCCTGGTGTTGTAAGGCAGGGTTTCTTGTTAACCTCGAATACATAAAGGCTATGGAGTTAATCATCAGATGATTTGCAAGCTTCTGAAATAGCCTTTTCTCTCATTCTCGAATGCATGTACATGTTGGTGGTTTAGAGTTGGCTTGAAAGGGGCCTGGATTTCCTGAACTATTGTTTTCTTTTAAAGGAAGTTTTTTATACTTGCATGGCTCTGTGATTTTATAGGTTTTACATGGTTAAGCAAAACTTGTGGTCTTGTGGAGTTGCTGTTAAGCTAGTTTCTAGACACTGACTTTTTTGGGTGGTGTTCGATGAGATAGTTGTAGTTCTACATGCATGCTTGGTGCATGGTTTTGAGGAGGTATGACTCCTCTGCATGGGAGTGTTGGTAAGTGTTTTGTCACTTAGCATTCTTGTGGTAATGCTTATGGGTTCCTTGATTATGGTGCTCGTTGTGGACATGATTGGAAAATCATATTTGGTGTGATCTGGTGTTTGAGTCATGTTGTCTATGTGGTTATTCTCTTTGATATCTCAGTGTTGAAGTTTTCAATGTGATAACGGATTTGCATGTTCGATGGTTGTGATCTATGAGTTATGCGGTTGGTCGATTAGCTACCCATTAGCTGCAGTGAGATAACTTAGATGTGGAATGTCTTTATCCACAAGGTTGATTCATTGATGGTGCAGATTTGTTAGCTGGCCTTGTCTGTGGTCACTTGTGCATTGGTGTGACTATTTTTAGATGAGAGGATGGATATTCTTGAGTACCTAAATAGTTGGTTAAGGGAACCTGTAGCAGGTGGTCATGATGCTTGGAGAGCTCGGATGTCACTTTTCAATGGGAGCTCTAGCAGTGAGTGTGAATTCATCACATGGTGGTGAATGGTCTTCTTTAGTGTTGCAGAAGGGTTTTTTCTCTTTTACATGGACATTATTTGAAGATGTGCAACATCTTGGAACCATGGAGGACACTTTGAGTATTTGGTTAAGGTGTTGGTGATGCTTGACAGGTGATGTTGGTTTTAATTCTATTTGCTTTATGTCATGGTATACTCTTGCTTGTGCACTGGAGTTTTGGCATTGTGCATTGTAATTGAGACAATGGTGAGGTCACTTGAAGCATGGTATCTCCTATGGGGATGTGTAGATCATGGTGTCATGATAAGTTCCTAATTCAGATGATTGGAGCTTTGACAATGGTCTGGTAATTCTTTGTGTATTGGGTGCTTTGATTATTTGCTTGATACTTCATGATAGTGCAGTAATGCAGATGGAGTTTAGCATGTGATGATTGGTTGCTAGTACTCATGGATACATGAAGAATAAGGTGAGGTTGTTTTTCTCTTATGAGAGAAGTGTTGCTGCTTGTTACTCTTGTTAAAGTTTTTCAGTAGAAAGTTCGAGAAGCCTACACCTTGGTTGAATGTGAGTTCAAAAAGAGACCTATGAGGAGATTGCTCTTGGATTAGTCTTGGTCTACTCGATAGTTGATCTGAAAGGTATTTGGCCCATTATATTTTTCAGATGTGTTATATTAAGTTCACTTTCATGATATGGATCTTGAATTACTATTTAACATTTGGTTCTGGAGGATTCATAGTGGAAGTTGTACAATTTGTTTTATCTCCTCGAGCTTTTGTGTTATGTCATTTATTGATGAGAATTGGTAGGATATGATGTATGGGATGATTTACTGAAATGGGAAATGTTTTAACTTGATATTCTTTGAGAAGCTTACATCCATATTGATTACATGATATTAGAAGTTATTTTTGGTGATTGAACGAATGGATGTTGTTAAGGCTTTCTTTTGGGATGTGAAGAAGATCATTCTTGACACAGCTGGCTATTAGAAGTGTATGTAGGAGGATGTTCTACAGGAAGATGATGGGCATAGTTTCTCTCTGTGGCCATGAAGGTTTGTAGTGAGAGAAATGTTTCTTGTAGTAGTTTGTTGTAGGCTGTGCATGTCATTGCGGATATTTCCTTGGTACTACATGGTTAAATTTTCTATGTGCTGTTATTGGTAAACTTGTGATGTCTTTGGATTACTCAGACAGTGGGAGTTCCTGTTATGTTTTGTCTTCTTTGACTGGTTGGCACTTGGAGCTTCCATTCACTGTTGATGGATTGGTCTTGGAGTAGCATGATTTTACTAATGCTTACACCTTTGAGGTATGTGAGATTGGATGGTATAGCACGAGTTGTGGGTGCTATTTTCAGTCGTGTGGGTTTATCAGTTGGATGGGAGAAATTAGTCAGGATTGTTGTTCTAACTAATGTTTTGTATCTTGTTTCTGGAGAATGACTTCACTGTTGTGTTCTGTTTGAAGCTTTGAAGTTGATATTGCTTCTGTATAGCGTTTGAGCACAATGAAGTGGTAGCAGTATCTTGTTGGAGATATCACTGGGATCTTTTGTTTGTGTATGTTGGAATGGTGCTTATACACCTTTGCTTTGTATCCTTCTTCCACAGGTGGCATGTTGGAAGATGACAGGATTGTTGCCTAAATGGCAAACATCTTGGATGTTGGAGCATGAGAGCATGTTGAGATGTATGTGGTTTCCTGGAAGGCTGGGATTGGTTGTTTTGTTGGACAGTGAGTTGTAGTTGGATGCCTAGTCTTTGTTGCAGATTGTCTAATGGACTGTTATATGTGGAATCATGTTGATTAGGTGTCTTGAGTATTGTAGGGTTCGAACTGGTGGAGCTAGTGTGGTCCTAGTTTCTGGTTGCTTTAAAGGTGCCTGTGTGATCTTCATCAAGTGGGAGATTGTTGGAATTGTTGCCTCAATCTCACAGGCTGAAACTTCTGAGAAAGCATTGTTGTTGTGACATTATTGTTGTCTGGCTGACTGGCAATATAATAACCTTGTGTTTTGCTCATGTCGTTGTGACTTTGTTTATGTCTTGCCAAATGGACATATCGCTATGACATGGAGACTTGGTGAGATCTATTACCAATATGGAATGTCTCGACGACATAAGGGTTTGTTATCAGGTGCCTAGCATATGTCAGTGTGACCTATGGTGACTGTATACACTCAGAGTAACTTAAGGGTCTTGGTGTGAAGTCTCAGTGAAGAAGGATTGTCTTGGCAACAATGTAACACTCAAAGACATCAGGAAGACCCTTGGTCAAAAGGCTTGTTTCGATATGATGTCTCATCGAATATTGGAAGTCTCGCCGATAGCACGTGGGGTCATCGGTTCGTTGTGACTCCTGGTGAAAGGTGGGCTTGGGGTAACTTGGAGACTTCAGCGTGAAGTCTTGGTGACAATGGTATGTTTGGTCGATAAAGCAACATGTGATCAGGTGTTTTCGGTGAGACTCCTAGCGAATGGAGTCATTGGAGAAACACAAGGACTTTGGTATGAAGTTTTAGCAAATGTGGAATGTCTGGCCGACGGTTGGACTCTTCGGTATAACATGAAGGCATCGGTATGTTGTCTTGGCGAAGAGTGTTTGTCTTGCCGATAGGAATCCTGATGTCGGTATGACCTCGCCTAAGTCTTGCCGACTGGATGTTTTGGTATAACATGATCAGCTCAGTGTGATGTCTTGACGAAAGATGATTGTCTCACCGAATGGAATTCTCACGTCGACATGACTTGAAGACTTCGGTATGAGGTCTTGGCGATCTGCAATAGTCTTGTCAATGGCAATATTGAGATCGATGTGACTTGAAGACATCAGTGCGATGTCTTGGAAAACTCTATTGTCTTATCGATGGGAATCCTGATGTCGGTATGACTCTTGGCGACTGCTCGGTGTTCGGTATGTCTTGAAGGCTCAATGTGATCTCTTGGCAATAGCGATAGTCTCACTGATGTGCATGCTGAGGTCGATGCAACTTGTAATCTTGGTGGAACCTCTTGTCGATAGAGATGACTCTTGGCGACAACGTGTAAACGGGTCTTGTGGCATCAGGGAGACACTTCTTGTGTCTCACCGACATGCAACACAAGTTGATCGTAGTTGACTGAGTGAAGACTTTCCAACGTGGTGTGATGTGGACAAATCAGAGAAAGCAGGATGTGAACCGTTTGTTGAACCGTTTCTGTGTGGAAGTTGGAAAACTAAAACACGAGGAAGTGGAAACATCGAATGATGCTGGGTTGGATGATTCGTAAGTTCTGATCCAACAGTTGGAAAAGAACAATTTTATAGAGCATACAGAGAACAAATGCATATATGTATGCATTGGACATTCTAAAGGAGAGAGTTGATAAGCCAAGGAGCTGAAGAGCTGAGAGCTAGAGAGAGAACGATAGAGAGAGGACCAAGTGGCTGGCCAAAAGGCTGAGGCCATGAGGTCGATGCAGAGGATTGAGAGGCAGAGTTAAGCTACTGGAATCTCTCATGATTATGATTGCTTTGGGTGATCTCTCAGGGATAGTTTGCTACTAGTTGTATCTAGAATGAAGAAGATGAAATCTCTGAAAGGCTAAGAGCCTGAAACTGTATTGTAACTTTCTGTTGCTAAATAATACAATGGCGCAAACTTTGGAGAGTGGGATTTTTCACCCGAAAGGGTTTTCCCCATGTAAAATCTTTGTGTTTTGTTTTCTGTAGTATCTTTCATCTGTGTTGTTGCTTGTTGTTGAATTTACATGTGCTTCTCTCAGAAGGATCAATGTGGGAAATAAATTGTGTCTGTTTCTACTTTAGGACATAGTTCTACGTGTCTTTGAGGCAACCTAATCAAAATGAAAGTTACCAAAGGCACTACTATTATGGAGGTTTCTTTGAGATGCCCGCTAGATTTCCTTACAACAAGAGTGTCAGCAAGCATTTTTTTGAAAGTTGTTGGTGTAGGCTTGTAAGACTCAATATTGGTTGAAATACGAGAAAGCATAGTGTGGTATGTTTCTAACTTGTTCTCTACTTTTGTTGCATACTTAGCAATATACTTGAGGACTGCATGGATGGAGACAACAGGATAGCAATCAATATTAGCTCTCCACATAGAGAGGATAGATGGGTTGTGTTGTTTTAAGAGATCATTATTTCAAGCAGCAATAAATTTAGGTAGGCCAGATTCATCAATGGAAAGAGTTGAAATTTATTGCATGGGCCAAGGTGCTTTATAACGACATTCTAGGGATTGGCCCTTTCTGCTAAGGCATGTCTGTAAGGTACACTTTGTATGGTGCTAAACACAATTGACAAGTTCAGTGCAGTCGATGACAAGGTTAGTTTGCAAGATCATTGTGTTGTCCAGTGAACAAGGGTCATCAGCAAGAGATCGATGGATTTCTTGGTTCCTCGATAGTAGTGAGAGAGGTTTCCATGCACATACATGCTTGTGAATGTAGGTAAGGGTGTTTTAGACTGCTTCAAGGTTGTCGCATTGTAGTTTCCCAACATCAAGTGTTGCCTGTAGCCAAAGGAAACCATGGATATGTGTGAAGCCTCTGTGTTGCCATTCGTACTTGATGGTTTGTGAAGGTTAGAATTTTTTCAAGATGTAGAAAATTCAAGCTTGTGAGGGGAGCAATAGTATACCTGTACCAATAGTCGTTTGCATCAAGTAGATTTTTGAAAACCTCTTCATGCAATACACTAAATCTAAGATGCATATATTGGGTAGCAAGGTGTGGATTTTTGACAATGTTTTGTATCCTCCATTTATAAGCGACTTGCAAATTTGAATTTTCCGATGATGGCATAATACTGTGTAGGCTAGGCCATTTTGTATCAGCTGCACTAAGTTTAAAGAAAAGCATTGGGTAACCAACTTGGAGAACCATATCAGTGAGCTCCCCTCTGCAGTGGTTCCAGAATGGTCGTGTTCCATGAATTGTCGATCCAAAGCATATGAGTTGTTCAACAAGTTTGTCATCTGGTAGGTCCTTTAAACGTTGGCGAAGATCAGATATTGTTGCAGAAAAGCATGCATTAATGTGCATATGGACAAACATTGATGCTATGGACTAGCTGCGATGAGGCATGATAATATTTAGAATGATGTACCTAAAGCAAGGGTGCTGGCCAAACCTATTGTCAAAGTACCAGAGCATGTGGAGAGCATATTCATGTAACTTAACTTCTTGCATACGTTGTTGCTTGAAAGCGGCAACACCTTTTGGGAACAATGTTGGGAAAGCCATAACAAACAATCCTTTAGTGGTGTACTCATTGACAAGAGATGGTGAAAGGGGTGGCCAATCCATAGATAAAGTTGTCCGGCCGTGAGCTAATTGCAATATAGAACACAATTCTTTGACTTCTCTATGTGCTGGGGGAAGGTTACCTACAAAGGAAGTAGAGGGTTGAATGTCTTCTTCAGTAGGGTTGATGTTTGTACTATCGTTAAGGTTAGAGCTTGTAGGTGGGGTGCTAGTAATTGTGGTAGTTGCAGATACGAGGTTGGAAATGTTAGTGGGAGCACTTGGTAGAAATGCTAAAGAAGCCACATCTAATTGCACATTTATGTAGTATGGGTCATGTGAGGTTTTATAATGTAGAGCCTCGTAGACGCGACCTCTACTCACATAAAAGCTATAGTCTTGTTGGCCAATGTTTTTTTCTATTAACCAATAAGATGTCTAGTTCATTTATACGTCTAGGTAAGTGGGTAGCAATCATAGAGATATCTTGAGGGAAGCTAATAGTGT
>VDFB02028974.1:127803-274429 GCA_007258455.2 Sequoia sempervirens
TATATCTTGATGATATACTCATCTTTAGCAAGACAACAAAAGAACATCTAAAGCATGTGAAGTTGGTTCTTAAAAGGTTGCAGGAGGAGAGGTTAGCCATCAACCTAGAAAAGTGTGAGTTCTTCAAACAAGAGCTTGCGTATTTGGGGTTTGTAGTATCCCAAGGATCATTGAAGATGGATCCAAGCAAGGTGGAAGCTATCCTAAACTAGCCTACACCAACCACCAGGATAGAGGTAAGAAGTTTTCATGGATTGGATCAGTTTTATAGGAAGTTTATAAGAAACTTTAGTGGCATATGTGCACCAGTCCTAGATACAATCAAAGGTGGCTTAAAGACTAAGTTTAAGTGGACTCAAGAAGCTGAGAAATGTTTTGAGAAACTAAAACAAGAAGTGGCAACTCAACCTATTCTTTTATTACCTAGTTTTGACAAGTTGTTTACCGTGGAATGTGATGCTAGTGGAATTGCAGTAGGAGGAGTGCTAAGCCAAGAAGGCAGGCCTATATATTTCTTTAGTGAAAAGCTTAATGAATCTAAGAAAAATTATTCTACCTATGACCTAGAACTCTATGCTCTAGTACAGTCACTTAGGAAGTGGAGGCATTATCTCCTACCTAAAGAGTTTGTAGTGTTTACTGACAATCAAGCACTTAGCTACATCAACACTCGAGAGAAATTGAGCAATAGACATTTGAAGTGGATGGAGTATCTTCAAGCTTTCACTTTCACCATCAAGCACAAGAAGGGACAATTGAACAAGGTGGCAAATGCACTAAGTAGAAGATTGCTAACAGTGCAAGAGATACAAGTAAAAAGCATTGGAATAGAGAGTTTCAAGGATCTCTATGGGGAAGATGAAGACTTCTTGAAAGCATACAAGGTATGTTCTGAATTTGAGAATCACTTTCATAGTCAATACTCGGAGTATACATTGCAAAGTGGATTGTTATTTAAGGGAAATCAGTTGTGTGTTCCAAGAGGATCAATGAGAGAGAATCTCATCTAGGAGAAGCACAATGGTATTCTTAGTGGTCATTTTGGCATCAACAAGACAATGGAGCTAGTGCAAAGGTTCTACTATTGGCCCAAGTTGCCAAGGGATGTCAGGAGGTATGTGGAGCAGTGTATAGTTTGTATGAAATCCAAAGGGGGAGCTAGTAATGCAGGTTTGTATCAACCTCTACCCATTCCCAATAGACCATGGGGGTGTATTAGCATGGATTTTGTTGTAGGACTCCCTAAGACTAAGACAGGGTTTGATATTGTCTATGTGGTGGTACATAGATTTAGCAAGATGAGTCACTTTATCCCTTGCAAGACCACACATGATGCTAGCTACATTGCTCACCTTTTCTTCAAGGAAATTGTAAGGATCCATGGATTTCCTTTGAGCATTGTATCAGACAGGGATGTGAAGTTCATAGTCATTTTTGGAAGACTCTATGGAGTAGATTAGGTACCAACCTATCTTTTGGATCAACTTACCATCCTCAGACCAATGGGAAAATAGAGGTGGTTAATAGGGTGTTAGGTAACCTTCTAAGATGCCTAACCAAAGAGTATGGACATACATGGGACTTGGTCATATCACAGGCTGAGTATGCATACAATGATAGTGTAAATAGGACTACAGGGAAGAGTCCTTTTGAAATAGTGTATGGAATGCACCCAAGAGGTGTGTGTGAGCTTAGGAATCTAGGAGCTATGGAGCATAGGAGTGGACATGCAGCGGATTTCTCTCAGACCATGAAGGAGATTCAGGAGCAGGTGAAGAAGATAGTCACTGAGGTTACTCAAAAGTTGAAAGAGAAGGTGGATTTATCTAGAAAGGATCTACAATTTGCAGTAGAAGACTATGTAATGGTCCATCTCAACAAATCTAGATTGCAGAAAGGAACATCAACCAAGTTGCAGATGAAGAGAGTGGGACCATGTAAGGTATTAGCCAAATATGGGAAGAATTCCTACAAGGTGGAATTACCTATAGATTTAGGCATCTCTCTAGTGTTCAATGTAGCTGATCTAATCAGATATAAGGGAACAGTCATTGACATAGCCTTACCTACTCAAGATAAGATACAAGCAGAGAGAATTTTGGAGTCAAGGGTGAAGAAGTCTACCCAACATAAGGAATACTTGGAACATCTCATCAAATGGAGGGACAAACCAGACCTAGAGGCTACATGGGTGGATGAAGCTTAGTTTAAGAAGCAGGGCATTGATGTGTCACTTATCTCTCCTCACATTATTTAGTGTTTGTGCAGAGAGGGGGACAATGGTGCAGGAGCACATAGGAAACACTAGGCAGTTACACTAGGCAATTAGGAAATCTAACCAAGAAGAAGGTCCTATAGGTTAAGGTGGTGAAGCAAGACACCAAGGAGGTCTTGCAAGAAAGACCTAGAGTAGGAATCAGTGATTGATTCCTCCAACCTCCCTATCAGATTGGTATTAGAGCAGCAAAAGATTTGGGATAGAATAATATATGTCAGAGGTTGAGTCTAGTGGTTCTACTGACATGGTGACAAATGCAGAATTGGCCAAGAAGTTCAAAGAACAAGAGGAAGACAATAGGCTATTGAGGGAAATAATTTCCCAACTTGAGGAAGTAATGAGTAATGTGCAGTTGGAAGGAAGGGTACCAAAGAAAGAAGAGGTTGCAGAGGAAGACAAGATCCCTGAACCTGACCCTGTTTTGCAAGAAGAGCCTTTCTTGAAGGCATTGAAGGCATACCACTATTTAGTGGGAAAATGGAAGCTAATCTGGTCATGGATTGGATAGAGGGAATGGAAAACCAATTTGAATGTGATGGAGTCACTGAAGCATAGAAGGTAAAGGTGGCCAAATCAAGATTGAGAAGTTCTTTCAACACAACATGCTATGCCTCCCCTATCTTGGCAACATTCATATCACTATTCACCTCATGTGGCAACTGTGATCCTGCCTTATCACTCCCACGAAGCACTACCCCCACTAAGTCAGAGAGAGGGAGGAACTTACCCTCAACAATATTAGTAAGAGGGGCCGTATCGGCAGAAATAGGCCTATCATCCAACTTGTCGCCAGTGGAGCTAGCAACACATCGCTTAGCAACATGGCTGATGCCACCACACTTGAAACACCTTATCGGGAACCCTTTGTAGTCCACTTCCACTGTCGCAACTCCTATGGCTGAAAGTAATTTGATCAAGTGGCATAAAGGCCGGCTCAGATCCATCTAGACATAGATCCACGCTGGGGAGTCAATTTGACTACATCTGGGAGCAAAGGAACTGTGCACAAACTTACCCAAAGAGTCTCCGATCATCCGCAAAATGTCTTCCGTCCATAATTCCATTGAGAGTTTGATAAGGCGGATCCATATAGGCATATCCTAGATAGGGTCACTGTGTGGGTCAGACCCTGACATCCAAGCATGCATATACAATCCTACGAACCCCATGAACCAAGGGCCACATTGCATAATTCTCTTCCTTTCAGTGTTCAAGTTAAAGACAATTCTAACAAACCCTAGCACTAGGAAGCTAACCTCTAGCACACACCCCCTCCAGCGATGCCCAATCCATGATTTGATTTTCTCCATTGTAGGCCATATACCCACGAATTTCACAATGATTTTTTTTTTTTTTAAGTTTCTCCACCTCTAGATTGAGCATATTGTCTAGAATCGAGATGCACAGAGCCACATCAGAGACGCTTATACTGACATTTCCCACTGCTAACTTAAACATCTTTCCTTTCGTAGAACCCTTGGCTGATTTAATCGGTGAAGCATCTTATTTCAAAAAGGCTCCCTGCACTCCCAATACAACCATTGCACCATTGTGGGCATCGACGCTTTCATCCTCCTCTATTGCCTCACCCCTCTGCTTGTTCACATGCTAGCATTCACTACTCATTTTATTTTTTTCAATTTTTTCTTCTAATAATTATGTGGGATTGTTATTAGATTGACACATGAATGTTTTATTTTCTCAATAAATGGATTTCTACTTCAATTGAAACTGAGGAGTAAGTTCCTTGAGTTGTTTCATACATTACAATTTTTTTTTTTTTTAATGTTTTATTTGAAATATAATTTTAATTTGTAAAATTAAGTTTATTTTATAATATTGAGTTTATTTTGATATTATTTGTAATATATTAATTATATTTTTAGGTATATATTTTTTAATATTTCAACTCTAATAAATTAAAAAATATTTTATTTTTTTATTTAACCATTTATTAACTTAATAAGTTTATTATTTGTTATTAATTAAAAAAAATATTATGTTTATTCATATTTGGATTTTGATATATTTGACTTTCCATTCAGTCTATTTTATGTTATTTTTTAATTTAGATTTAAGTTTGAAATTTATTCTTATTATTTATGTATTGTTATGAAATTACAAATAACAATTAAAAATTATTAGAATTAATTTAATTCATAATTATTTATCTTATTAAAATTTTAATTATTGTAGAATAATTCTATTTTATATTTTTATTTATGTATTTTTATAAAATTATAAATAATAATTAAAATTTATTAGAATTAATTTAATTTATAATTATTTATATTATTAAAATTTTAATTATTTTAGAATAAATCAATTTTAGTTTTTTTATAATTTATATATTGAAATTAATTTCAAACTTAAAATATAAATTAAAATTTATAGAGTGAGAGAGAGAAGGTAACTTTTGCTTAGTCATTTTATGCCAACAATCCAAGGATAGCATGCTCTTAGGGAGTTATGCTTAGGGTAGCTTGTAATTTGATTGAGGATATGATAATTCACCTTCAAAACCTCTTCAATATACTCATTTTACACTTAGGAGGAAAATAGAGAGAGAAAGAGAATAAAGAAGATAAATAGAGAAATAGAGAGGGAGACAAAGAGATATAGAGAAAGAAAAAGAGAGATAGAGATACAAAAATAGAGGTATAGATATAAAGAAATAAGTATGAAGAGCCAAAGAGATAGAGATGAAGAGAGATAAAGAAAGAGAGATGAAAAGAGAAGAGGAGAGCCATAAATAGATATAGTTACGTAAAGAGAGATAGAGAGATAAAAATAAAAGGGAGACAAATATATACAGACATCGAGAGATCAAGAGATAAAGAGGGAAAGGGGGAGAGAGGGAGGACATAAATAGGGATAGAAAAAAAGAGAAAGGGGAGATAGATGGGGAGAGGGAGATAGAAGAAATGAGAGAAAGATAGATAGAGGAAGAGACAAAAGAAAATAAATATAAAGAGAAACAGAGGAGAGAGGAAGACAAATATTGAGAGAATAAAAAATATAAAGATAGTGAGGGAGATAAAGATATAAAGATATATCTCTCTATAATATCTCTCCATATGTACCTCTCCCTACCTCTATATATATCCCTCTCTTGTTTTCTCCCTCTTTTTGTAACCCCATCTTTCTATCTCTATTTTTTTGTCTCTCTCTCCCTTCTCTCTCTTTCTCTCTCCATTTCCATCTCCATCTCCATCTCTATCTTCCTCCCTATCTCTATGTCCTTGCCTCTCCTTACATATGTTTATGTCTTTCCCCTTTATCTTTCCCACTATTTATATCTCTCTATTTCTTCCCCATTCTATCCATATCTCTCCCTCTCTCCCTATTACTCAACTTCTCTATCCTCTCTCTATTTCTCTCCTTGTCTCCCTTCATCTCTATCTATTTATATATATATCTCTCCCTCTCTCTCTATATATCTCAATGTCTCTCTCACTTAGACACACACTGCTTGTTTCTCCTTACCTATCTATATCTCTATATCTCTCACTCACACATTCCTTGCTTCTCCCTTCCTATCTCTATTCATATTTATCCTCTTTCTATATCTCTATTCTTCTCTCTCCTATCTCTATTCCTCTCCCTCCATCTACCTCCCTTCTCTATCCATTTATACATATCTATCCCCATCTCTCTCTCTCTCTCAATATCTCTCTCTTACACACACACACTCCTCGTTTCTCTCTCCCTATCTATAACTCTATCTTTATCTCTATCTCTCCACATTTAAATTCTTACATATCTCCCTCTATCTCTATGTCATTATCTCTCCATCTTTCTCTATCCCTATATATTTCCCTCTCTCCACCCCTTTCTCTGTATCACTTCCTATCTCTATCTTTATATTTCTATCTTTCCCTCTTTCCTCTCTAGATATATTTATCTCTTCCATCTCTATCTATCCTTTTTTACTCTCTTTATCTCTCTCTCTCTCTCCTTCTCTCCCTATCTCTATCTCCATCTCCATCTCCATCTCCATCTCAATCTCTAACTTCCTCTCAATCTCTTCCTCCCTACCTCTCTTTTTTTTCTCTCCCCCCTAATCTCTCCTTCTTTCGAACCCCATATCTCCCTCTCTTTCCGTATTGAGAACATAACATGAGCCTATTGGGAATGGAGCCTTATTACCTTCCTAATTTAGAGGTTCCTCTTTTAGTTGTGTTTGAATCCCTGTAAGTAGATGCATATTTTATTTGAAGCTATCACTTCTCCATTGAGAACTTTGTTGTAGAAACAACATCATTTTGTAAATAGTCTACCAATTGATCTCATATATACTAAACAAGTGTATGTAAAAAATAAACCAAAATATTCCCTAATTGACCTTCCACACTTCTTCTGTATACCCATTACATACCAAGATGCGATTGCTGGTAAAATATATATGATTAATAAAATAATGTAGAAATTTTATTTAAATTTTTTCGTTGACAATTTATATTTGACACACACTGAAATGATGAAACCGTCATAAAATTTTCATATGAAAGATATGTTCATATGACAAATATGGGTGACAGTCAAATTCCAGGATTGCTTTCACCTCTCACATAGTGAACATATAGAAGACTTCGTCCTCTTCTAATGAAATTAAATTCAACCCTCAATCACAAACCCCAATAATCTGAAAATGTAACTCAAAAAAATTTAAATTAACACCAAAATTATGCAAATAAGATCTCATGTTTGTCATTCAAACTCTCCAAAAATTGTATAATAACAAAGCAAATAAGAAATTACAATGATTTTCAGCCATGTGGGCTGATGAAAAACCTTTTAAAACTAATATAAGTCTTAATTATAACAACAATTATCAACCAGCAAAATGATCTCCTTCAATCAAACTTCTTTTACCAAATTCTAGTTCCTGCAACTTGCAACCAACAATCTCAAATTTAAATAAACTTTGCACATTGAATTACATTAGTCCAAAAAAGACAATGGGGCTGCACCAATCCCTACCAAAAAATTTTGAAATCACTACAAAATGATTCAAAACAACAATCCAAAACCTTACAACAAAAGGTTTCTCCAGCACCTGCAACAACAATCTCTCAATAAGACCTCAACAACTCAAATCTGTACCAACTGATGATGTTCTTGGCTCTACAACAAGCCTCAAATCTACAAAAAAAACCATTAAACCCTTCCCTAGAGGTATAAAATGCCTCCCTATGTCTTCCTTTTCAATCTGGAGAAAGAGAGCCTTCAAATGAATTTATTTTACCTTTTACACAAACTATCTTCCACATGAAATGAAATTTTAATGCATTTGATTGAATTTCTTCACATTCACACCCACTCTAGAAAATCAACGTCCACTTCTTAAAATGTGCAATTAAATTAAATGACATCAAATAAATTGAAAAAAATAAACTTTCCAACTCCAAGACTTGTTAATTATGGAAGGCACTGCTTTTATTACTTTCTTGAATAAAGCAAAAATTTGATTTTTGCAAACTAGGTGTCCACTTCCAAGATCCCTATTTTTTAGGAGTAAAAAAATTTAAAATTTGGAGTTACAAATTAAATTCATGGTCTTCAATAAACCCATGCCTACTTTGTTTTTTTTAAGGCTTTTTGCTCTTAAGGCAGATTCTCCATTATCTCCACTCGTCATATCTTCTCCAAATTTACGTCAAATTTGAAATTTGAATTTTTAACATGACATAACATCAAAATGTTAAAAAAAAAAAAAGAATTTCATGAGACAAAATATGAAATTCAAATCACACCAAAAATTGAAATTACAATCAAACCCCTTTGTTGACATAAGATAGCCACCATGCCATGGATGCTCCTGCATCATCTTCCCCATCTTTTAACATATCTTTTATTTATATTAGGTGTGCCGCAATAAAAGGCATACCAAAGTCGTTAACGATCTCCTTCTTAAGTTAATGAGACCAAATCACTGTAACAAGTTTGTATTTTCCTTTAATGGTGGGAGTCTGCGGTTCAACCCCTGATTGGAGACGACATATAAAAACTCTCTCCAGTTTTCTTAAAGCTGAATCTGTCGATGCAAATACTCTAATCTAAATTTGAAGGATTTTATGATCTACATGCATGACTGTGCTCTATTGACAGCCTTTTAAAGGTCTAGATGACAGGGATATAATCCCTTGGCTCTCTGTTATAATACCTATTGCTCCATCTTCTTGCAAACAGTAGCATGAATGTGTAAATCCCACGATGCAATCTGCATTTTAATAAAGATGGAATATTGATATCAGCGAGGACAATGCATATCTGCCGAAAAGAAGCTTCCATGAAAATAGCAGAGAAGAAATCAACATTCTATTCTCTATCAAAAGCTAGATAACTTTTACGAAGATTTAATAGAATTCTTAGAAATGAGAAAAATGAAACATATATGGTATAAACTAAAACCATCCACTATGTGTAATAGTTGATTCAAAACAATCTGTGCTGGTTATGCTTAGTTCAAACGTTACGTTTCCTTAGATCCGGTGAAAGACACAGACATCCGAAACTTTGGACGCTAAAAATCTTATTTGAGAAACACCTAAACAGGTTGCAAAATACTTTCAGGTGCACGCAGCTTGGCACGATGCAATGGCATTTATATCAACTAGTGATAAACATGCTCATTGGATCGTGCCAAACTGCGGCTTCTGAAAGGAATGAGCATTTTTTCTCTCAATCCCACTGCAATGCTTGAATTATATTGTTGCATGGGCATTTATAGGGAGCCAAAAAGATTAAAAAATTCTGTGAAGAGATTGTCCTCATAGCATTGGGGGACCAATGCATTGCGTGGCGGGCCACAGCACTCGAAGTTGAATGCCATTCTTGGCGCACATCTTTTTACAATTTTTTTATTCAACAAGACCTACTTGGATCATCAAAGACTTTAACAACGGATTTTTTTGGACTCCTGAAACTTTTTCAATATATCAATTATACAGCTCATGCAAGCCATTGTTTACAGTCAAAAATGCCATCATGTGGTTAATCTTTCAATTTATAATGTATTTTACTTGTTGTATTATTATTATCAAATATTAATAATTTTTTAAAAAACCAAAGCCACATGCTAACAATCTGTGCAAAGCTTATCACACCCGGATTCAACAAGACTTTTAATTTTCATAAATATATTTAAGTTGGGTTAGAGATTTTAGGAGTCAAGGAATGGATCATGGCATGATTAATTTCCCACAAGGAGAAAGACTTATGCTTTTCCCACCCAACTCCAATTTGGAAATTTGTGCGCAGTAAGTACATTTACTAAGTGGATGAAAAAGTTAATAACAATCTGTATTATATTTGTTGTCTCCAGGTCGGTAGGGCACTGTTATTGGGGAGCTGTCATTCATAGGGACGAGAGAAAAAATAACGTGGGCATCCCATTTCCGTCTTTGTTTTGATATTGAAGATAGTGGATGTAAATTCCCAGGAATAATCTCACTAATAGAAAAAGTAAATAGCGAGTGACGGATGGCTCTTCAGTTTCAAAAAGAAGAATTACATATGCTTTGATTTGACATCAATCTAATATTTCTACCTCTCCGTCGGTATTCTTTTTTACCAGAGCACCATATATGATTTTTTATGTTACAAACTGAAAAACAAAATGCCGACTTCTAGTCTAATTTTATGTTCTTCTATATTTTCAAAAAATATATGAAGGTGTCTAATACAACAGGAAGAAGATTTGAGAGTTTGTATCGGCCTTGGTTCTGTTATATGTTTGCGTCATATTGCACTTTTATTTATTTTGGTATGGTTTAAATCATTTAGCTTGTAGGTATTTTTTTCTCTATTTACATAGTCTCAATTTGTCTCTCTTGTTAGAGTTAAAGGATTGACAATAACATCTAATGACATCCCACAGAAATGCTGTTAGAAATTTGTATCCAAGGTGTTTCATGAGGTACGTTTCTTGAAACATCAATAAAAGTGGTTCTTTCAATTCTTGAATTCGATAGTGCTTGATAATGGCTAGAGAATTTCACTATAGTTGGATATTTTGTGGGTAAGGTCCCTCTAAATGCATGCTCAAAACTTGGGTTGGTAAAGCTTGGACTCCACAATGAATTTGGCTTACCACTATGGAAAACCTCATCAAAGGGTTCTTTTCTCTTTGTTTCACTGAGGCAAACCAAGTTAAGGTTGTCCGAAAGCGGGTCCCTTAGCTTGTTTGTTCTTCCCTTTTAGTGTTCAAACCCTACACTCATGATTTTGTCATTTGAAATGTCTCTTTGAGTTTCTATTTGGGTCGAGTTTCTTGGTCTCTCCTTTCCTTGTTGGAGCTGTTTGCTACAAATAACATCTTCTCTAGGAAATGTGGTGTGTGTAGAAATTGAAATATTTTATTCAGCTTGTCCCCATTGACATGTTTCTATGGAGATATAACTCATTAAGGACCTTGAACACATTGTAGATATTCAAGCTGGCCAAAATTATTATCCTTCTAAAGTTGGTTCAACATATCAATTTGTCCAACACATGTTATCACTACCAATTCTCCAAGCATAAGATTCAAGATTCTCTATTGAAATCTTCATATCCAAAGCCTTCAGTATAACCCTCATCATGGTCAACACCTCTTGAAAAAGATGATAAAGGCTCATCCAAAGTAATCAATTAGTGGAACAAGAAATACAATGTTTCAAAGTTGACTCCCAAGCCCTTGGCTTAGGAGCTTTGTTGTTGCATTTTTTTTCAAAACCCCTTGACACTTGGAAATATCCCATTTCCCTTCCCAGGGAATGTTTGGTGAGGTGGAAATGCATAATGTACTAGTTACTTAGTGAAACAAATATTTTTATATGTGGGGCTCTCTTACACTTCTAGGGTTTTGGACCTAAAAGGAGAGAGACAAAAATCTTAATTCTTCACTCAAGAACAAACCCTTGAGATTTCAAATGGAAAGGAGATTGAAATATAGCAAAGGGAAGGTTCTAGGGAAAGGATAATGACAAATGAGGGTTCACAAACTGTAAACTTGGAAAATGCAAAATGTTTGAAAACACACTATGATATGCAAGAAGACCTAGAAATGCAAATAGATTGTAATAGAAAACTATGGGATTTAAAGTTTGCACTTGGAAATTGGAGAAAGATGGAATGGAGCTCTAGAATCCTAAAATTGCTACTTTTTAGGCCAACTAGGACTCATACACCAAGTTGGGTGACTTAGTCCTACTTCAGGTGAACAATGTTGGAACAAGTTTTAGACAAATGGGTACTTAGATATGCAAAAATATCTATTAGACTCCTACAGTGGGACTCATTCGCCACTAATGGTGAATCAATCCACTTCTGAATTTGAGTAAATTCAAAAGTGGAATATGTAGTTCTCGGTTTGCTCTTTTGCTTCTGATTTAGATCCGAGTCCAAAATTGTCAAATACAACTTGTAGGCATTCTCTAAGCTTCTCTTAGGACTTTGAAAACTTTGAATGGCTTTGACAATTTGATGGAAAATTTTCCAATCTTGGTCTTTGACAAATCTGCAACCTAAACCTACAAATCACATGCAAAGAGAGGGAAAAATTGTTGTGGGGTTAGTGAATACGAGTTTTCCTTGGTCAAAGCCCATGTTGGTAATTAAACCCTTGAAATGAAATGAAATATGGAAATATAATGATGAATGAAAAAAAGGAAATTCTACAAGTCACCAAGCCCTTGAAGTAGAATGTTGCAAATATGTAAGTAATGGCTCTAATGGATGTAGACTTGAAAATTCTTGAAATGCTTATAATGTTGGATAGATTAATTGGGGGGTGAAATGAGTTGAAAAACCTTATATTTATACTTAATTATGCAATAATTCCTGAAAATACATCATCACAAGCTAACCTTAGATCTTAGAAACTAAAAACTTGCCAAAAATTTGAATTAACTTTGAATTTTGAGCCAAAGGGGACTCATTCACAACTCTGGGCGAATAGGTCCCACCTAAGGCGACTCATTCGCCACTCTGGGCGAATGGGTCCCACCTAAGGGGACTCATTCACCCAAAATGGCGAATGGCTCCCACCTTAGGCATTTAAAGTGGGTTTCATGATTTAAATGTTTTAAATGATGTTTATGGGGTTTATTCTCAAAAATTCTCATAAGTAAGGCCTACAGATACAAAATGGGGTCAATTAAAGCATAAAAAAGCCCAATTATTAATGAAAAGACTAGAAAAGTGTGAGTTTGTTACAACACTTTACAACACTTTGCAATAAGGCTTGGTAAATGATAAAAAAAGGTTATTTAGGTACATTAATAAGACCCTAGAAAAGTGTGAAAGTGTGTTAGAACACTTCACAACACTTTTGCAAGGTTCCATTAAAATCCTTATTAGTTCACAAGGGCCCAAGACCTAATGTGAATGTGTTAACCACATTACAACACTAAATCAAGGAAAAACTAAGCCAAAAATTGACAAGAAGGACCCAAATGAGCGTGAAAATGTCCAAAGATAAATTTTTCTATGCTACATTAAGCCTCCACTTTAGTGAGAGGAGGAACTTTCTTCAAAATCACACTAAAGTAGACAAACACACACATCAAGAGGGATTCAAATTCACCCATGCTAGCAAGATGAAACAAAAATAATCAAGAGGGGTGATCAGGCCCCCAACATAAAGATCTCATAGCAAACCAAACATAAGCACAAAGGAACACACATGACAAGGCCAATTGTACACTGCTAAAGATGAAAAAGGAGAAAAGAAAAGAAAGAAAGAAATGAGCTAGAATTAGATCAAGCTTCGATAATTTTTCCATCTTGATGTGGATCAGATCTAGGTTGTTTGTCTAGAAAACACATACTCACTTTGAGGTGATGGAACTCATGACTGCCCACTTGGTGAGAAGTCATAAAAAGGTGAGAAATGTACACTTATGGATGGTATGCACTCACACATATGCAGGTGGCTATGGGTTAAGTCATGCCTTGGATTGGGCTTCCTACTTAACCATACCAAAGTTATACATCCTGATAACTTTAATAAGGCACACCACAAAAGAAAATAACTTTTCGAGCTTCATGAGACAATAAAAACTTTGTATGCTTGGAGCTCATGAACAAATGTGATAGCTCCATAGGCATACAAGATAAGGTGGCCATATAACAACAAATGAAAAATGCAACATGCAAATAATGTTCAAAGGAATCTTGCTTAGTTCATGAAAATTCTTTAACTTAGGGAATATTGTGCCTAATGTCTCCAAGAGAGGACCGATGAAAGAATAGAAAATTCACAACTTAGGGGATGTAGTGCATCACATCAAGCCACCAAGATGAATGCAATATACTAAGATAGATCATGCTCAAGAAGGACACTACACCCAATGTCACCCACAAGGAGAAAAATGCATCGTATGAAGTGAGAAGGCTACATTAAGAACCATGAAAAAGGAAAAATGAAAAAGAATAATGCCAATGTATTCCCCCATTTTAAAGGAATTGCTACACACCATATTGTGAGCAATTACTTTAAAGTAGAAAATAAAAAATGCTAACAAGAAAGAAGACATGAGAGCCAACTTGGAAAGCCCTATGCCAAGTCATATGTTTCTGAGTAAGGTTGTGTCATGTAGAAGAAAAAGAAAAAGAGAACTTAGAGGGGTTTCCCCCAAAACACCAAACACATAATGGATCTATGGATTTAGGGTAAGTATGTTTGTTACTACAATGTTTTGTAAGGAGCTCAAAACTATCATCATCCCCCAAATACATAGAACTAGAAGAATGACACACAGAGATAAAAAAACAAAGGAAAACCTTGTGGGTCAAAATGGAAGAGACATAGGAGTATGCGCAGGATCATGATGGGCCAAAAAGTGGCAATATGATGAGTATTTGTAGGGTATGTGGCTGAAAAAAAAATTTCACTCAAAATTGATGAAACAAAAAGGGTTTTTAAAGAATATTTTCAACTTTACACCAATATAAATTATGCTTTACTTTGAATTTAATAAATAATTATTATTCATTTTCTATTTAAATTATGACTAAAGTCCTAATTGATAGGCTGATTGAAAAACATTTATAGCTTTCAAACGGTATCACATTTTTTGAATTTGAAATATGCATCACATTCTATGCTTCACATACTATAGGATTAAAAAAAGAAATAATAAATTTCATGAAGTTTTGACCAAGTTAAGGTGGTCAGACATACGAGTTTTTATATTTTTTAAAAGTTGTAATAACAAATTCATAGTTAATTATTTACTTGGAAAAAAATTACAAAAAAATATGCATCACATCCGGACATGAGTCCTCTACTTATATCTAAAATCTTATAAAAAAACTATTATCATTTTATTGTGGTTAGGGTGGTTAGATAGGCACCTACTTCTTATTTTTTCCCTGAAATTTAAGTACTATTGCATTGAAAATTCAAATTTTCACCAAATAGATTTTTCTTTTCTTTTAAATTAACTTAGTAGTTTAGAAACTACATTCAATTTTCTACAAATTATACTCTTACATATTTTTGAAATAATATAGATAACTTATTGAAAATTTTACATCAAGTTGCCTATCTTTGATTTTTCTGAATTTTTTGCCACTTAAGGGCTTGTTTTTTCCATGATGATCTAGAACATACCCATAGGGCGTCTCGACACTTTGCAACATCCCCAAAAGGAAAAAAAAAAGAGAAATAAAAAAAAAAGAAGGTGAAAGAAGAAAAAGGAAATTTTTTGTCAACATGAAGGAGACATGAATGTCTCGATGCCTTGCATCATCCCCAAAAGGAAAACACAAGAAAAAAAAGAAAGATAAAATGAAAAATACGATGAAAAAGAAATCCTTTCTAGTCAACATGAAGGAGACATGAATGTCTCAATGCCTTGTGTCATCCCCAAAAGGAAAACACAAGAAAAAGAAAAGGAAAAGGAAAAGAAAAAGAAATCCTTTTGGGTCAACATGAAGGAGACATGGATGTCTCAATGCCTTGCATCATCCCCAAAAGGAAAATAGAAGAAAAGGAAAAGGAAAATATGTGAAAGCGTTGCACAACATAGAGAAAAATGAAGGGAAAAATAGAGGAATGTCACAAAGAGAGAGGACATCAAACAAAACATTACGAGGGATCACATTACACACATGCAATCACACAAAAGAAAATGAAAAGGAAAAGAAAATGCAAAAGACTAATAAGGAAAATACAAGTCAACCTATGACTAGGTCATCCACCTCCCAATCTCAGTTTTCATAAGTGGAAGGTGAACAACATAGCTAAGGGACAACAAAAAATGCATTACTAGGACAAGGCTAGCAACTTCTTGCCTCCACTAGGTCCAAGTCAAGAATGAGCTAAGAGAGGTGATGGGAAAGGTCATGTAAGAGTGAGAAGAGAATGTCCATTACTTGACAAGGAGTAGGATAGTATGTTATGGGATCACTGGATAGAAATTATTGCCAGCAAACCGATACTTGCTCAATATTTATTTCAATGTATGATACTCATCACTACTATGTCCAAGAACTTGATGATATGCACAATGTGGAACTTTGGCATCATTAGGATATATCACCGACCTATTCATAGGTGGTAATATTATTAGTCCTTTGTTTAAAAGTATTTGTAATTTCCTTTTACTTTCAGGTGGTGGACAAAGAGGAAACTTTAGTTTTTGTAACTTGTAAAACCTCTTGCATTTGCTAGATTAACCTTTTTTTCTAGTTGAAGGAGGACCCAATGGGATCCTTTCATCCTTGTCATTATTATCAGTCAAGGGTTTCTCTGTTGGAAGAAGGACATTCAGGTCGAGGGGAGAATCAAAGATCACTATACCATCCTCATGAAGCCTTATATTTTCTCTAGGAGGCTTGCAATTATGAGGGGGATCTTGATAGCCTATCCCCTTTGTGTTTTCTGGTAATTTTTTTAGAAGTTGATGAATTTCATGTTCACTTGTTTTGTCACATCCTTGTTTACTCAAGATTGTGAAGCTTTTTTCAGATGTCTTTTCAAGGTTGATGGGAGTATTTGTTACATTATTATCATAAAATGGTTGAGTGTTTGCTTGCCCAGAGGAACTTGGTTCACCTTGTGTAGGGAACTTAGATTCAAATTTTGTTTTAGGATGTAAGTAACCAAACATCTCAAGAGGTGGTATGGTAGGAAGATTTGGTTGGTTCATGGATGGGTAAAAGGATGCATTAGCTTCAAGGTTATCAAGAAAATCATTTAGCAACCTATTCATGTTGTCATCATCTTCTCCAATGATGTCAACATCACAAGGAGGACATGCATTAGGAGTTGAAGGAGCATGAGTGAGTTTAATGTCATTAGGATCAGTTCCAAAGGCATAGCCTGATACATCCACTAAGGACTTTAACAACATCCAAATCTTATTAAAACACATATCCATGATGCAAATTGTAGATTGCACAAGATGAATGAAATTAAACTAGATGCAACGAATTGAATGAAACAACAAATTTGGAAACTGAAATAGAAAGGTAACAACAAAAAATAGAAATCCAGAAAATGAACTGGAAATGACAGAAAATGCACTGCAAAATGTGCAAAGGGACTAATTCATCCTAAGTGGTGAATGAGTCCTGGTACTCATTTTTTGAAAATTTTCAAAAAATTTAAAATGAATTTTATGCTTTTTATATTTTTTGATGCAAATATGATGTGAAAATATAGAATTTTAGTGATTTTTAATGAGATGAAATGCAATAATGCAACCTATATGAGCTTTTTACTAACGCAAAGTTTGAAACACTAGAATGCAAATTATACAATGCAAAATGCAATGCAATGTTAATGTAACCTAAATCTAGGATGTAAATGCACTCCAAATCAGAAATATGATGCTCTAAATGTAGGTTCACCAAAATCAAATGAATATTTTTGTATGTGGAGCTCTCTTACACTTCTAGGGTTTTTGACCTAAAAGGAGAGAGCTACAAAAATCTTAGTTCGCTTCACTCAAGAACAAAGCCTTGAGATTTCAATGCAAAGGAGATTGAAATCTAGTAAAGGGAAGGTTCTAGGGAAAGGATAACAGTAAATGAGGGTTCACCACCAAGTGTAAACTTGGACAATGCAAAATTTTTGAAAACACACTATGATATGCAAAAAGACCTAGAAATGGAAATAGATTGTAACAAAAAACGATGGGATTTAAAGTGTGCGCCTGGAAATTGGAGAGAGATGGAATGAAGCTCTAGAATCCTGAAATTGTTGCTTTTGAGGCCAATTGGGACTCATATTCCAAGCTGGGTGACTTAGTCCCGCTTTAGGTGAATATTGTCAGAACATGTTTCAGACAAATGTGTACTCAGATATGCAAAAATCTCTATCAAACTCCTATAGTGGGACTCATTCACCACTAATGGTGAATTAATTCACTTCCGGATTTCTAGAAATTCAAAAGTGGAATCTATAGTTCTCAGTCTACTTTTCTACTCCTGATTTAGATCCGAGCATGAAACTATCAAATTCAACTTGTAGGTGTTCTCCAAGCTTCTCTTAGGACTTTGAAAACTTTTAATGGATTTGAAAATTTTCTGAAAACTTTTCCAATCTTTCTATTTGAAAAATATACAACCTAAACCTACAAATCACATGCAAAGAGAGGGAATAATTGTTGTGGGGTTAGCGAATAGGGGTTTTCCTTGGTCAAACCTCATTTTGGTAATTAAAACCTTGAAATGAAATGAAATATGGAAAGAGAATGATGAAGGAACAAAAGGAAATGCTACAACTCACCAAACCCTTGAAGTAGAATGCTGCAAACATGCAAGTAATGGCTCTAATGGATGTAGACTTGAAAATGCTTGAAATGCTTAGAATGCTTGATATATTCATTGGGGGTGAAATAAGTAGAGAAACATTATATTTATACTTAATTATGCAATAATTCTTGAAAATACATTATCACGGGCCAACCTTAGATCTTAGAAAATAAAAACCCACCAGAAATTTGAATTAACTTTGAATTTTGAGCCAAAGTGGACTCATTTTCCACTCTAGATGAATGGGTCCCACCTTAGGAATTTAAAGCGGGTTTTTGGATTTAAATGTTTTAAATGATGTTTATCAAGTTTATTCTAAAAAATACTCATCAGTAAGGCCTGCAAATGCAAAATGGGGCCAATTAAAGCATAAGAAAGCCCAATTATTAATGAAAAGCCTAGAAATGTGTGAAAGTTTGTTACAACACTTTGAAATAAGGCTTGGTAAATGATAAAAAGAGGTTATTTAGGTGAAATACATTAATAAGACTCTAGAAAAGTGTGAGAGTGTGTTACAACACTCCACAAAACTTTTGCAAGGTTCCATTAAAATCCTTATTAGTTCACAGGGGCCCAAGTCCTAATGTGAATGTGTTAACCACATTACAACACTGAATCAAGGCAAAACTAAGCCCAAAATCCATAAGAAGGACCCAAATGAGTGTGAAAGATAGAAGGATAACTAACATGTTTCTTAATGACCTCATTGTTATAATGTAAATTGAACTTATAAGAGGGCATGTTGTACTTATGCAATCCATTTTTAACCATATCAAAGCCACATCTCTTGAAAGAAAACATGCTATCATGGAAAGTAAAGAAAGTGCAATGCAATTACTTAAAGTGAACTGTTTAAATGCAAATTTTTAGATTTGAAACAAGGTAAATTGCAACAACTTGAAAGATGAAATGTTGTAAATGCAAATTGGAATTTGAGCAAGGAAATGGACCAATTTAAGCTAGAATTAATGAAATGAATGTAATAGAAACTCAGTTAATTGAAACATATAGTTAATGGCAGCAAACAAAAATGTAAAAACAAGGTTTTTAGTGCTATAAAAGGTAGTTTTAGGGGTGTACTGGGACTTATTCGCCCAAGGTGGCGAATGAGTCCCAGTAGGGATTTTTTTCAAAATTTTCAAGAAATTTCAATGTATTTTGATGCTTTTTATGTTGTATGATGTGTATCCTAAGTGCAAATACAGTTTTTAGATATTTCCAATGATTTGAGATGAAAAAAAGCAACCTATATGCACTTTCACTAATGCAAAATTTAGAAACCCTAGATGCCAAATAACTAATGCAAACCTTAATTCAAAGTCAATGCAAGCTAGATCTAGGATGATGATGGACTCCAAAATTAGTAAAGAAGGTATTCTAAATGCAGGTTCACCAAAATGTGAGATAGAATTTTGGTTCCACTAGAGTTTAGGATGTAGGGCAACAACCTTATATACTTCACATTCAAGGATGACCCTAGAGATCTTACCACAAGAGTGGAATAGAGACAAGAGATCTGACAATAGGGTATCCTAGGGTATGATTTCAGATTACAAGAGGGGTTCACCACCAAGTTTAGACTTGGAAAGACAATACAATAAAGGATGAAATGAAAAACTCTAGTTTGATGCAATGCTTCAATGAATGACATAGAAATGACCATGAAACAAAACAAAAGCTACAAAATGAAAGTGTGCACCTAGAATCTTGAGAGAGATGGAATGGAGCTCTAACATCTTGAAATTGCTACTTTTTAGGCCTGGTGGGACTCATTCTCCATTCTGGGTGAATCAATCCTAGATTAGGGTTTCTATATAGGAATGGGTTTCTTAGAAAAGGGTATTCAAAATTGCAAAAATCTCAAAATTGACCCAGAATGGGACTCATTCGCCAATCTTGGTGAATGAGTACACTTAGGATTTTTTGAAACTTGAAGGTCTAAATTTGGTCTTTAATATGCACTCTTCCTATTTCTCTTGATTTTTGGATCTAAAACTGCCAATTTCGAGCTTGTAGGTGACTTTTTGTAAAGATGACGACCTTGAAAATGCGAAGACAACTCCAAAAACCTTGTAACCTATTCTTTAATGATATTTCAAGCTCCAAATCACCTAGATCTATAATTACATAAAGAAAGTGGGAAAATGTTGATTGTTAGGGAATAGGGGTTTTCCTTGGCCAAACCCTATTTAGGTAATTAAACCAAATGATGAAACAATGATACCTTGAATGATACCTTGTGAATGATGTTTTGTAAATCTGTAATTCAACATGAAATTGCCATGAAAGATCATGTAGATCTTGATCTTTGGTAATAAGAATGGAACACTGCTTGGTCTTGGATCTTCAATGCTACATCACAATAATAGCTCACTAACATGCTTGATTCTTCATATGCTTAACATGATGATGTATCTTGAATTGCTACAGTAATTGATGAAGAATTTTTCCCTTGAATGCCTTAGAAATGATCTTGTGAAGACTTGAAATGCTTAACCTTTGAGTGCTTGACTTGATAATATGAATGCATGATGAAATAATGATTTGAGAGCTTGTTTATATAGAAAATCCATTGAAATGACTATTAATTTGATCCCCAAGGATGACATAGGAGAAATTTGAATTAAAAACCCACTTTTCCTACTGAAAGCCTTAAAAATAGCTCAAATGGGACTCATTCGCCAAGTTGGGCGAATGAGTCTCACCTGGATGGGACTCATTCACCCAAAGTGGCAAATGGGTCCCATAGGGGCTATTTTTCTAGCTAGAATGTCGAGGAGTGAAGAATTTAAGTTTTTATGTTGATCTTCTCAGGTTTTTGATCAAAATATGCCTTGGAATGCACAATATGGGATGAAAAGGGCCTATTAATGATGCTATTCTAGACATGAAAAATATCCTGATCAGCTAACTTTGATTCTTCTTTAATCACCCCTTTATTAACCATTTAATTAATTTATCTTATTTCCTCTATTAATCAAACAAATCATTATCCTCTTTTGATTAAATAAATCATTTTATTTATTTAATCATAAAGGTCATCTTTAATTAAATAAACCAATCTTATTTAATTCATCTTTACCATGAACATCATCCCCTTTAGTTAAATAAAACAAAATATTTATTTAACTAAGCCTAAATCATTTTCCATCTCCTTTTGATTTATTTTAATCCATAAATCTAAGTCAAAAATTCAAATCACATAATCTTCACTTAAGTTAACTAAATCATGATTAAGGTTAAATCTAATGCAAGTCCCATCCTCTAGCTTTTCCCACTTGCAAAAATAAATCAATTTAATTCATTTATTAAATCTTCATTTTCCATCAACATGGCATAAAAGTGGAATATTCCCTCATTTCAAATCTCCCTCTCAAATGACTTGTCCCTTCCAACATAGCATTGAATCCCCTCTTACATGTCCCCCACTTGGAATTTAAGACCCTTTCTTCTGCCTCCAACAAGCCAAATTTCAAATTTGAAAATGCAATCTAATGCATTTATTAGCACATTCATCAAAACATGCACATCATTGGCCTATTCACATGGTGACAAGTGGCTCCTTCCTATTGGTTGGATTTTTGTCCCACATTCATCCCATTTACTTCTTCTCTCATCAAACTCTTCTATAAATGGAGAGGTTATACTTCATTTCATCATCCACAACTTCATGCAAAGTTACTCTCTTCACATTGAGAGATAATTTTGTCCATTGTTATAGCATTACATCTTCATCATTAGCTTGTCAATGGTTGGGAAAGGGCCACTTTTCATATGAAAGTGGCACCAATCCACTATGGAATAGGTATACTTCATTTTCTCATATGTTTTGATTATTGTGTTATTTGTTTGCATTTTGAAGCATGATGCATTATTTCATAGGGATGTTGGATATTTGTTTTGTTTTTAAACACTAATCATGCTAATGTCTTGTTTGGAGTTTAAGCCATTTAAATCTGGGGGTTTCTGCTGTCATAGAAGTTTATGTGTTTTGGTTTAAAGCTAAATCTTTTGTAGGATTTGATTTGAAGGCGCATTTTATTTAGGGCCTCATAAAAGAGGGAGTTAAAAGAATTTAAAGATATTATCAATGTCTTTTCATTGATGTTTTTTTTATCTGTTGAAGCTCTTAACAAAGAAAAATAAAAAAACGTGTTGTCTCTTAAACTAACGTGGTAGTCATTCAATTTTCTTTATATTTCATTCCTGCAGACTAAAAAATGTAATATTCTTCAAGGGTGGAACTTATATAAAGTGAGAATGCAACCAAAATGACTGATTGTCCATGTGGTTCAAATATTGATATTCAATCTGATATGCTCTCTAAAATTCTAATTTATGCAATCTATTTGTTGATTTTGGTTTTGCTTACTTTTACCCATGCACCCAAAGCAAGGGAGTCGCACATATGATATTCAATATAGCCTTCAAAATTTATCTTCTCCTGTATTGTTTTCCACATGCATATTGTTCTTCTATGCTTATGCCTTTAAAGTTAAGAGTGGAATATCGTTGGAGGAGAGACAAATTTTTCATTTTTGAAAATAAATTACCCATTCAATAAATGTTCAATTCATAAACTTGTCTTCTCTCAGCAAATGACGTCTCCTTTATCTACCAACCATCACTCACATTCCAACTTCCTTGTCAAAATCTCCCTCCACCTAGGTCAGTGCCTCTCTTAAAGCAGACCTCCACCTCTGGTTATCTCTCATCATAGTCTCTGAAACTTTAGGACCTGTTTGTAGTTTCCTTCTAGTCGACTGAGTACTCAGGAACCCTATCCTCTTGGTTGATTATTCTTCCATCCGGTCACCGATTGTAGGTATGATCATTGGAGGGTGATTGGATCCCATCACCACCATTTGGTCTATCTGACCTCCTCTTAACCCACATGAGCCCAATTACCAATTTTTCAATGGATATTAAATTGCTTATCTAGGGAATAGATTATTTAGTGCTAGTGCATTTTCCAAATGCATTAGCTTGAGATTTTCTATAGCCGTTCAGTAAATCCATTTTGTGTGAATCACTATTGATATTATCATTAAATGTGTTATCATTAGATTGTGTGAATCATGCTGTTCCTATCTCATGAGTACTGTTGTTTCAACATTTGATGATTCTATTGATTTTATTGTGGACTTTATCTAACACATTTCACCTGCTTATCAATAAATACATATCATTCAATGGATTTGAAGATTTAAAATGTTCCCTATGGACCATTCCAGAGGAAGAAAAATGTCATTTCCCAATCCTAGATCCGCGCCTTTATCTCACATGCATGCATTACGGGCATGGGTCAAAGGAATACGGCTTTACACCTGCCAAATGCATTTTCTTGAATGCGGTTTGAGAAATCAACCGAGTCTATAACCTGTGGACTTTCATTTCTATCACTTTGACATTTTAAAGAATTTACTTAACCACTACTAGAGGAATACAAACCTCAATGATGTAATTTTCTTGTATAGTTGCAAGGCCAAGAGTATCTTTTGTTAAGATACACTGTTGATTCAAAGCCTTTCGTAAGTCACTTTTCTTGGTACATGATACTGCAAAATGTTTTCGTACAGATGAATTAATAAGGTGTTTCTCATGTCGATAATACTTAAATATTGACAGAGAAAGACTGCCACCTACTTTGTTTCTCTTTATGTTATGCTCAAGTAGATAATAATTTTCTCATAGAGGAAGTTACGTAACTTTACAATTCAAACCATATCAAGGTTAAAAAATGTTTTTTCTATATTGTGCTTGAAATCGAGAACTTTTGGGTTTCTCTTATCCTTCCTGTTGTCTCACCATTCAGTTGGATTAAAAAAGAATGTCTACCACAACTTTTCTGTTATGTGAAGAGCATTTAATTTTTCTTTTTGACTCTAACCTAGCTTATTGCAGTGAAATAAAAGGATAATGCATGACAAAATTCATCAAACCTGATTGAAAATTAGGTTGTTGCATGTTAGAATTATTCTAGCCTGGAGTTTTTGCGGGCAAGACTAAAGGTTCACCTTGGAGGAAGATTTGCTTGGTGGCTTGGAAGCATATTCTGTTGTGCATTCATGAGGCGCTGGTGGAAGCATTTATTGACTGTCAGGAATTTCACCATAGATCTTCTAGTATTTATTTTCCTATGACAATATGCCTATCAACCTATTTTTGTTCATCATTATTCTTTGCAAATAAGGCAGATTTGTCACCATTGGTTGACTCGATTTAGTTCATCATTAAACACATTAAAATCATGTTCACCAAGCTTGCTTTAAATCACCTGATTTTGTTGTTGCGTTGAGTTTTGAAATCACATAGAGTTTCTTTTCTTTATTGACACATATTGAGATCTTCTCTGATTATCATTAGGATCCATTATGTTGGTTTAAAGTGATTGATAGTGTGAGGTGGTAAATTTTGAAATATTTCATATGATAGCTACTGGGGTTATTCTCATTATTAGTGACAATCAACTTTATCATTAATTTACATAGTTATTTGAGTTATCATTTGATCAAATAACTACTTTAAAGAGTTATCAAGTAATTGGTTCTGTCATGTGTCTAAAAATTTGATTTTTTCTTTACTCTCACCATTGTTTTCTTTTTACAAATACTTTGCATGACAGGGGTAATTTTTGTGATAATACATTGCTTCATTGATTCCTTATTATGAATCTTATTTGTGATAACTTTGTGCTATTTGTAGGTTGGCATTGAGAAACAACAGTGGTTTTTCTCTCACATTGGAATCAAAGAACACAAGCAGATTGCAGTTGAAGGAAACTAAGCATTAAACTTAAAATTGACAAAGCATTTTGAAATGCTTAGAGCTTCCATTCTATGCTTTAGTTTTCTATTTTAGATTAACTCGCATATTTTTTGGCTCTAAAATGAAGATTTCAATTTTCGCTACAAAGAACCTAAAAATAACTTTAGGAAAAACTCACTAGATTTGGTTTGAGGATTAACAATTGAACAAGGAAAATTCCATATTTCATTTTGGTGCACTAAAAAGAATCAAATCATTGCTTTGTGGATTTAAAATGAACAAATGATTCTTTGTTTTGTAATTACTTACCCAAAGTAATATCATTAAAAGGACTTATGTGCTTCTCTCGCGTCTCATGGTGATCTTGAGAATCAAAAGTCCTTTTGGTGACATTAAGTTGCATAAATAATTTCCCATACACTTCAATTTGGACTTTAAAATTGAACACATCTTGTGAGTGTGAGTGGAGCATATTGCGTATATTCTCTCTCTTTATATTGTAACAAAGATTGATTTAGTTATGAATATTGATTTATCACTTTTGTTTATCTTAGAGGGCTTGCCTTTTAGGAAAAAGTAATCACCCAAGGGAATGACCCAACCGGTAACATGTTAAAGCCAAGTGTATTTCCAACCGGTATATAAAAGTGGGTATTGGAAAAAAGGCCAGTATCACATGGTTGGTCCCGATGAGAAGGGTAGCACATCACATGGGTCAATCCCTATGAATGGAAAGTCCAAATTGAAACCATTGTTTAGAAAAGGTCAAAATCCCTATCTATTTGTTGGTGCAAGAACAGTTGTTCTGAAACTGCCCCACACTCTTACGGTTTTTAGTAGAAAAGGAAAGTATGCCATGGGAGTTTCATGGGTACTAATGCTTGGATGCCGTGAGAACTGAGTGCCATGGAGGGGAGCTAGTGGGGTCAAGCATCTAACCATTCACTAAAAATAAGTATAGCTATACTTGTCCAAGTGGGGACTCAACAAATATAGTCATTCATATCCATAGGGTTGTAAATGTTCTTGAAATCAAAACACTTTGCTTGATCAAAAATATTAGAAAACAAACATTTAACATGAGCATCAAATCTCAAACCCTTTAGGATAAGAAAATATCCTTGAATGAATTCACATGCCCTTGCTTGCCCTTGGGATTCATATCCTTAGAGGTTTGTAGGAATTTGTATTTCATCTCAATTTGTTGCTACTAAGGTCAACATTAGGAAACTTTTGCCTTGATTTTATAGATTTCCACATAATGGACTTTGTGGGATGAAAGAGAATTAGGACATTGGACATCTAGTTTTAAAAGCTAATCAAGAGAGTGTTTGTGGTAAAAAGAACTCATTAAGAAAAGTTAAGAAAAAATTGGACCCCACACATGTGCTTGGTATCTTTTGGTCATATAGTTTTTATGCAAACATTGATCTTTTGGTTTGAACTACTCTTAGAGAAAAGCATGTTCTTCACTATCTTGGTCTTGTAAACAAGGTCCTTGTTAGGTTCATTTAGGATGAAATCAAACACTTCATCCATTCCAAGCATTTATCATCTCATCCCACAAACAACTTTAGAGCTTTGTAAAAATCATTATCTAGACTTGGGTACATCCCTAAACCAAATCAAAATCATTTGTTTAGTTAGGTGTGTTTGGATGAATCCTTCCACACACACTTAGTTAAATTATCACCTCTTTGAAGAAGTGCATGCTAAGATCACATCTAATATCTTAGGGTTTACAAGTTCATCATCCAAACTAAAGAATCAAAATCAAATCCCTATGTCTAGTATCACTCCAAGGTTCCAATTTATTTTTAAAGTTCAACACCCATATCATTCACCCCTTTCATCCCTCATCTCATCATTGGTCCTAAACACCTTAGAGGTCACTTTTGCAACAAGGTCAAAACATAAGAAGAACATAGAATACAAACTTGATCCATACATCATGAGTAATCCAAATCAACTGAGCTTTCAAAGCCTTACAATTCCAATTGATTAACAAAACTCACATTTATACAATCCATATATGGGATCATTATCTCCTACAAACCTCAATGATAGAACAAATGTGAGTATTCCCAATCTAAATTTTGGAATACCTTTTCTGATGGTATAATTAAATCCAAGTCTAAACCTACAAATCTATCAACCAAACACTCAATGCACGAGTCTTCCACAAAACAACATCATCCCACCAAATCCATACATGCCAAGTACAAGTTTTCGAAACATGAAAATTTCAAATACACAATTGGTAAACTTTGGGATAGATATGTTTGCAAATCATACAAATGCTGTTCAAAGTCCAAACAAGATGATAACAATTCCATGTATTGATCCAAGTCAAGGTAACACCATGCAAAATCAAAGTTACCTAAATCAAGGCAATGGGATTCCGAACCACAACAATGTTCAATTTGAACCTATAATGCCAAATCTAAGCATCATCCCAAATGAAAAAATTGTCCAAAATAAAATTTCCCATGATCCCATTCAAACACCACAAGTGTACATTCCAAATCTACTTGAACAAAATCCAAATCAACTATATCAAGGGAGTCAAAACCAAAATCAAGATCAAAATTCACTAGATCAACTTGCTTCACTTGCCAAACTAGTTGACTTATTGAGCCAAGAGACATTTTCACTCCAAAATTAATACACTCTTCCATTGGTTGAACCATGTCATCAGAACATTGAGTTGCATCCACAACCACATCAAGAACAATATCTCCAATGTCAAGAAGTCAGATATCAAGATCAACAAGATCAAGAAAAAATCCAACCCCCACATCTCAAAGATCAATCACCACTGCAAGGTCAATTCAAAGGTCAAATCTCACAAGGAAACAAACAAAAATACAAACCACTTGGGAAGGCAATCAAATCGGTCATGCAACAGTTGGGACAGGAAAAACTCATCGCAATTTCCACCTATAAAAACTATCAAGAGCCCCTAGTGAAACCACCATGGTACAATGAAAATCACCTTTGTGATTTACACAAAATAAAGGGACACACAACATTAGATTGTATTTGACTCAAAAATCTCATCCAAGACCTGATTGATCAAAAAGTAATAACTATTGGGGACAATAATCATGATTCAACCACTGGCGATAACATTGACAATCTCTTTGCCACAATTGTTGAAAAAAATGTTCGAAACCTATCCATCAATGAGCGCACTGAATTTATTTCCACCTCATTCGATGACCAACTCACCATACATCAAGAGCCACTTTTTAGTGATCTATTTCAAGGAGTGTTAGAATTATTTGATCCTATTGAAGTAATCCATGACCCATTGACCAATGATCATGTTGAAAATTTCTCTATATCACCTAATGAGTTAGAGAACATATCTCAAGAATTTATTCCAAAAAATGATCAATATCTTTCACCAAATTCTAACAATGTCCCTTTCCAAGACATATTAACATCCTTTGACCTCATGGTTACAGATACTAAAGAGATCCTCAACTCAACATTTGATCCAAGTCCACTCAAAAATCAAGAGGATATTGAGCTACTTCCCATGCCTAATGACGATGTCCAAGAACCCTTTGTAAGCAACCCATCCTTTGAAATTGACCCATGTCAAGAACTTGATCCAAAGTATGTCAAAATAAATTCCAACATTAATAAAGATCAAGAGTTTGTATGTCCAAGCTACTACAATGGTCTAATGGACACTCTCCTATCTATACAAGATGATCATATCCAAATACTCCTCAATCTACCCATGAGATGCTTTCTTTGGATGGACAGGTAGATGATCTGCATTCATAACATGATTTCTTTACTCCTGATATTATTACACAAAAATAGCAAATTATTGATTGCTATAGTCAAACAAATTTTTCAACATTAGGATCAGATATATCCCAAATTTAGACTGAGGACATCATGTATAAGGATATCCAACATTATCCACTCAAGGAAACAAGTCAGACAAATCAGGGTATTCCAGAGTTAGTAAAGTAGCAAATTGAAATAACGTCATCTGTAGTGGTCATTTATCAGAGAATGCTTACTAAACAAGACATCTCAAAACAAGTAGGATCAAGGAACAAAGGTACCACTACCACCATACTAGGGGCAACTATGTCTCAAGAAAACGTTAACATAGGGAGCATGAAGAATCCTTATGAGAAAACCGATGCCAATACTACAACCAACCAAGTCATGAATCTTCATCCACCCATCACCCCATCCACAAATTGGGACCAACATCAAGAGAAGGATGCGAATCAAAGCAAGAAGAACATCATCAAAGAAAAAAAAAATGAGAAGCATAATGGACAAATCAAATACACATGGATACCAAAAAGTACAAAGAAGGATTATTCCTATCAAACTCCATCAGTCAAAGAAACTATGGTGGAAAATAAAAAAAGGGAAAGGTGTCCGCAAAGGAAAAAGAAGGCTTCCCAAGTGACGCACAAAGTATATCACACAATTGGTCCTAATTCCATGCACACTTTTGTATCCACCCATCATGGCTCATCTCCCTAAGTTTGGAGAGTCAAAGGTTCCAAACTATCAACCAATTCATCTTTTATCCCTAAAAACACTCCATCCACACCTCCATGCATGATATCCAATTCTCACATTGACCATGTATTGGAAACAACCCTTTATCATAAGGATTCAAAAGGCATTCTATCGTGATGTATGCACAAAGACAAAGTTAACTCCGGTATCAGCAAAGCAAATTAGGAATCTCAAAAGTTGTATTCAAGTGCATGTATCCTGGGAAAGCAACTTATTCAAGCAGGATATCGATGGCACATTATGAAAAAAAGCATCTACATCAACACCACAAGGTGATTTAGCATGAGCTTTAAATCTTTTAGAAAAATCCAAAAAAAAAAAAAAAATGAAAATCCAAAAAAGAAATAGAAAAAGAAAAAGGATCGAAAATAGTAAAGAAAAAAAAATTTCTCTAGTGAAAACCACACAAGTAGTGCTTTGGGAAGGTACCATGATGAAAACCTAGCAAATAGACATCATGTGTATAATTGAGCATCTACGTGCGCTAGTTCAGGTGGAAGCATCTCATCCCATCCATAATGAATCCAACATTCCATCCATATCATCCATAATAAATCCATTCATCCATGAACCATTTATTCAATCCATTTTCATCCATCTACATCCATAATCCAAGTTATCTTAAATGAAACTTTGGTGTACACTTTACACTTGCTTATGGTAAAAGTCTTGACATGAGTCATTTTCATTGATCCTATCCTACCTGGCATTATTTGAGCCATGAATCATTATCCAAATGAGCATTCTTTATTCAAAAACCTTATCTTATTGCAAGATAATTCATATCCATCCATCTATACACCTATCCAAGAATCCATCCATGGAATTTCATACATTGCTAGACACTGAGGGTAGATATTTACATCTTGCTTCAAGAATAAATATTGATCTATATCTTCCAACTTATGTGGTGATCTGAACATTGAAAAATGCGAAATCAAATTGGTCAAAGCATTTTTGAGCCAAAATCCAAATCACTAGCCCAAGGCATATTTTGACGAGAACATGTTCTTTATCAACCTCCATCTTTCATCGAACATCAATCCAAACAATCAATATTAGTTGCATCTAATGTGTGCTTCAATATCACATCAAATCATTCAAACAAATTTGTTCCAAATCAAGCTTCAATCCTGATCAATTGAATCCAATGAATCCCTCACCATCTTTGGATACACATCCTAATCCTTGTGTTGCTTAACACTATCCTTGCATTGTTGTGTATCCTCAACAATGTTATCATCATCAATCCATCAATCTGATCAATCAACCCTAGCTTTGTTTTCAACAAAATACCAAAAATAGCACTGATATAATCACATATCCATATCCAAATAGTCAAAATCATGCAAAAAATCCAAAACATCATAAAATCAAAAGAATCCAAAAACATTCAAAAAATCAAGAAAAATCCAAAACATTCAAAAAACACAAAAACATTCAGAAAAAAACAAAATTCAAAAACATTCATAAAATCTTGGAAAACCCTGAAACATTGGAAAATTCGAAAATCAAAACATTTGAAAAATCTCAAAAATACCAAAAACAGCCTCAAAACATTTCAAAAGCTCCAAAAACATCCAAATATTTTAAAAAATCCATTTTTCTCATCTCACTTTCACCCACAATAAACATCACTCATAATAAACAATCATCATCCCCAACCTTTGGTGAAATAGTCAGAAAAAAGTCTAGTAGGTTAAAAGTGAAAAACTCAATTGTCAAAGTCTCAAGTCTAGGTTAGTACGTAAACAAGATAGTAAACTCTTTGTGTCAATAGCTTATCATCCAATCAGTCCCATATCAAATCATCTAATATCGTCATGTCCTAAGATGCATCCTTCCTACAATGGACATTATTATTAGGGATCACCATAGTTTAGTCTTGGCTAGCGATATGAAGAACATTAGCTTGTTTGTTTACTTTATCTTTATCTTTTGACTTATCTCTTTGCACTCATTCCAATAACCCCTCAAAGATGTCCAAACAAAAGGATTTAGAGAGATAGGAATGGGGCAACAATCATTATCTTTTTATCTATTGCACTTGTTGGATGTTCTTGTAATAGAACCTCTATCATGCCTGCTTTATTTGGGCGTATCATCTAAGATGATTTATTATTTATTTATTATAGCTTTTATTTTTCATGATTTGGTTGTTAAGGTAACCACTGTGATTCATGCAAACATAATAAATTGATTGGAAATGTCATTGGTAACACTGATTGTTACTATTGGTGATGGGTATCATCCAATGTAACTTGTGGTACCTTGTCCATGGCGATAATACCTTGTACCTATAGGGTATAGAGAATAAATCTAGAAAAGGTTCCTATTCACCTTCAATATGCTTATGCCACACTAACATTGATTCTTATTCCATAATCCCACATAGATAATATTTAATGGAATATTCTATTGGGTTAGTTATATGGATGAAAAATATATATTTTTATGGTTTTAGGAAAAGTGCTCTAATTTTGGTGAAATGATAGTCAATATTTAGGTTTTTCGGCCTTCTAAACATGATAAAAATGTTAAATTTGACCCATTGGTACATACCAAATATAGCACACACATTCTAACTTCAAAGCCTTGTTGATTTGGCCTCATATGCCTAATTTAGAAAAAAAAAATTAACTTTCTTGGATGCTTAGGACTCAATGATCTGATTTAGTTTTCTCCATTAGGAAGTGAAATGCACATACAATATAAAGACACAAAGAGGAACCTACAACATCTAGTATTTCTATAAAAAAATAAGTTAATTTTCCCAAGTCATCATTTAATGTAGTAGAAGAGCATAGTCAACTTTTTAATGAAATATAATTTATTTGCAACCTATATATCTAAAATTACAAAGAAGATGAAATTACATAAGCTCTAATACAATCTAATATTCAACTATAGAAATAGCCACCCAAAATCAAGGAGCTTCAATGAATGCACAAGAGAAACCCAAAATGGAAGAATAATTCTATTCTATCAAAATATGCAAACATAAAATAATAATTCACTTGTATATATATAAAAGGGTAATGTGCAAGAGACCCTTGTATATCAAAGCAATGGTGAGCCATAAGATAACATCAAATTATCACAAGTTTCATGATCATATGACTTAAGACATAAAAAGTAAATTCCCTAAGTAAAATTAATTAACATGGTGTGAAAATACTTCAAAGTGAATTGATTTGGTAATATACACTTTTAGACCAATAAATTTATATATCAAACATTAAAAGTACCATCACCCAACATTTAAAATAACTTACAATAAGATTTGGAAAACATGTACACTTGGGAGGCTCTTATTTTCCAAAGTTACTACATCTTAAATTTTATGATATAATGTCACAACTTTTATGAAGAGAAGAAAAACAGGAAAGTGTCTCCCACTTTTTGGGCTAAATGAGACTCCGAAAAGCAACATTTTTCAACATTTTTTTCAATTTGTTCAAAATATAGGGAACAATTTTTTTAAAGAATTTCCTATTTCAATTCAAGCTATAATTTTTAAAATTAAAAAATATTATTTCTATCACTTTATATTTCTTTTTCAAATAGTAAATTGTTTCTATTATGTTTTATTGAGTGACATGTTATTCTATAGGGTATAACTTTCATTAAAAAACATTTTTTTCCATTGTTTATCAAAATTAGACCATTAGCTCTAATATCTACTATTTGAATATTTTTTGATAAATGTTAATCAAATATTTTATTTATTATTAATTTTTAAATCAGTAGTAGCAAAAAAATCAAACCTATATTATTTCATTACACATTATTCTTAGAATAGTATCCAACGCTATTTTTCTTTCTTCATTGAAACAATAAAATCTATATGGAGTGTATTGCATTTTTCGGTATTTATAAATATTTTTTGTTATTTTTCTAGTGTCTTGAATAACAATCATTTTTTCACAATGAGCCTACATTCATTATATATATTTTTTTAAATAACGTTAAATAAAAAATAATATATGTTTTAAATTTTATAAATATAATACTAAGGGATATATACTCACAAAATGCCATTTCCAAATGACTTTATTTGATCCCGCGTGAGGTGAAGAAAAAATAATTTATTGTTAGCTTTTTGATAGGTGCAAAGAAGAATCTGTTAACGGTTTGATTTATTACTAGGGGAGTTCTATCAAATGGGGTTTGATCTAAGGAATTTTATTATAAACCTTCAATAGAACCTCTTTAGATGAAACCCCTCAAGGCTTAACTTGTTAATTTTCTAAGAGAATATGCAATCTCAAAAAAAAAATTATGATGTCTCATAAGTGGGACACACGACTATGGGATTAGCCACTAATAAATTTAAAATGGGTGTATACACCACATAATTTATCATTAATTATCACTATTATCTATTATCCATTTATATATATATATATATATATATTTGGTTGATACCTCAAGAGAATTTTTAGTTTGTCCTGAGTTAGTATGGAGGCTACAAATGGAGGATCTCCTCCTTGGAATGAACGTAAGTGAAAAATCCAAGCCCATGAACATGGTAATTGAGTAGGGACAAAAATTATATGAGCATAGCAACCCAATGAGGGATTGCAAAAACATAGGCTTGGACACTTATCTCATGGCATGAATACCATTACCAAACTCAATATTGTGGTACAAGCTTACGAGTATTTTGGATTAGTGGAGGCATCGTGTCTATGATCACAGTATCCTAGCAGAGGTTTGAACCTTGGTTGTAATAACAACAATGCCACATCTTAACCATCACATTGTGGGATTGAACCCTAAATTTAAGCTAGGGATGTACCCCTAGGTGGAATGCAAATATCCCACTCCACATCCCATGGATAAATCAAGATACAAGATCTTGGGGACCCCTCAATTGTTGATGTGATAGAGAGTAACCCTATTAGGTTTGAACCTTTGTTGTTGGTACTACAGGAGAGAAACCTCATCATTTCACCAAAGGATTGCCCCTTATTATCCATTAATTAATTAATTAATTAATATTTTATTATTTTATTAATGAGATTTAATTATCCATTTTAATAAATAAATTAAATTTCTAATTATCAACTCATCATTTAAATTTTTCTTCTAATAGAAATTTCTTCTCATTTATTCATTTAATGAATTAAAATAATTCATTATTATTATCCTAGTACCTTGAAATGATAATTCTAAATTATCATTTGAGTTATCTTCTCCAGTTTCTTGAGATGACTCCATAATTAATTTAGTTAACTCCAAGTCTTCAATCTTATCCTCATTCTCAATATAATCTCGTAGAAAATCTATAAATCCCTTGTTGTCTTCTTATCATTTTCAAGAATCAAGTTTTTGTATAAGTTTACTAAATGGAATTCTATTATAAAAATACACAATATTATGCTACTAAGTTGCATCTGTATCTATTCACAAGAAAGTTTCTATAGAAAACTTTATTTGGGGCTAGCATGAAGTTAATATATTTTGTTAAGTATTATTATTTCTAGTACTTTACTATCTCATTCTAATTTAGGGACCTAGGGGAACAATGTGAAGACTAAGAAAATATATCCCTAAATTTATTTTAAAGGTTTAGATGATAGTTATTCATTTCCTTATATCTTTGTTAATACTTATAAATAGAGAACAAAAGTGCCCTCTTATTGTACATGATATAATGAAATATAAACCCACAATATATTTTTTATTTTAATAAGGATAATATAAAAAATGACCATAGAAGGAATTACATCTATATTGACTAGAAACCTTCATGAAAATGGTAGTGAAGAAATTGACATTATATTTTTTGTTAAAAAAATAAAATAGAGAAGGGTTAACTTTCTCAAGGATTTAATAGATCTCTTAGAAATTAAAAAACATTGTACATTTATGTTATCAATACATCATGTCACAATAAAATAATCATTGCTAGAGGATAATCAATTAAATATGTCAATCATCTCTCAAATATGTCATAGTAAAATAAAAAAAACATGTCTAAGTTTAGTAAGCAAGAAATGAATGTCATAGATAACATTGTGTGACAAGAAAACATTAGATATAGAATGATAGGCATACAAAGTACATAAATTGGAGATAGGATCAAGGTAAATAAGTTTTCCCCCATTGTAGGTAACTAATAAGAATATTTCATGTGGGTACATGACATAATTGTTAGCCCCATTATATGTAATTGATAAGAATATTTCATGTACACACATGATATAATTTTTTCCTCCAATATAGAAAAATGAAAAGGTAAGGATGGACTTAAAGGTGGGATATGAAACATGTAATTAGACATAGCACGGGAAGGTATCGTGTCACTAATATAATAAAATATCTCCAAATTAGAATGATAAGGAATGTGAGCTTGAGATGGTTTGGGTAAGGTGTGGTTCTCCTAATATAATATAATAGCTAGATAGAAACATGATAAATCATGTGACCACAAAATAACATAACCAAGGCATGGTGCCCCTAAAGAAGATTTCTCTAGAGAAAAATGATAAATAGAGAAAATAAATATATAATCAATGAGCACGGGGCATATGAGTAAAAATAGGACTTGAGCATAAGGTAGTGACATGATGAGGGTCATAATATGTAATAATGGGATCCAAAAATGATGAAATATAGGTATGAGATCAAAAAAATTAAACATGAAAAGGATAACAAATCATGCCATGATAAGCATGATAAGGATCATAATTGAAATATATTAAAATGATAAGAACCATAAAGATATAATAACAAGATATAAACATGGGAAGCATTAGGATCACAATAAAGGTGATCATATCATTGAAGAAAAATTATAATCATGAAGGATATTTATCACAAGCATATCATAAATCATAATAAAATCATGTAGCATATATGCATAAGAAGAAACATGTTAACACATAAGAGGACATATGGGTCAAAGAGGTTGTGTAAGAAAGCATGAAAATTTAACATAATAATGTGGACACCGAAAGAGTAACCCTTCTACATTTTCTATCTTGTAAAGTGGTCAACACATTCACATTAGGTCTCCCTTGTGTATTAATAAGAATTTTATGGTACCTTATTTAAGTGTTGTAAAGTGTTGTAACACACTTTCACACTTTTCTAGGGTCTTATTATTATATTTCACCTAAATAACTTCTTTTTATCATTTACGAAGTCGTATTTCAAAGCGTTGTAAAGTTTTATAATAACATTCATGCTTTTCTAGGCTTTTCATCAATAATTTGACCTTTCTTGTGCTTTAATTGGCCCCATTTTACACTTACAAGCCTTTTACTTAGGTATATTTTTAAAATAATCCTAATAAACATCATTTAATACATATAATTTCTGAAACCCACTTAAAATTCCTAAGTGGGACCCATTCACCACTAGGGGTGAATGAGTCCCCTTTGGCACTAAAATCAAAATAATTTCAAATTTCTGGTAGGTTATTATTTTCTAAGATCTAAGGTCAGCATATGATGTGGTATTTTTGAGAATTAGGGAATAATCAAGTATAAATATAAGGTTTTTCAACTCATTTCACCCCCTCCTAATTTTCTAATCAATTCAACAAGCAGTCAAGTAATCTAGCATTCTAGCATTTTGTCTACAAGAGCACTTAAGCACTTTGGAGCCATTACTTGCATGTCTTCAAATTCTACTTCAAGGGTTTGGTGAGTTGTAGCATTGCATGTTGTTCATTCATCATTCTCTTTCCATATTTCATTTCATTTCATTTCATTTTCAAGGGTTTAATTACCAAAATGAGGTTTGACCAAGGCAAACCCCTATTCACTATCCCTCAACAATTTTCCCTCTCTTTGCTTGGTTTTTGCAGCTCTAGTTTGCATATTTTTCAAAAAGAAAGATAAGAATTTTTTTCAAAAAAATTTCAAAGTCATTCAAAGTTTTCAAAACCCTAAAGGAAGCTTGGAGAACACCTATAGGTCAAATTTTGCAGTTTCGGATTCGAAAACCTGTTAGGAGCAGAAGTGCAGACAAAGAGCTACAGGTTACACTCTTGAATTTCCTAAAATCTAGAAGTGGATTAATATGCCATCAATGGTGTATGAATCCCACTACTAGGTCCAAAATAGAGATTTTGTAGTTCTGAGTACCTAGTTGTCTGAAACTTGTTCCGACAGAATCTTCTCGAAAATGGACTAAGTCGCCCAACTTGGCATATGATTTCTAGTTGGCTTCAAAAATGACTTCTATAGGATTCCAAAGCTCCATTTCTTCCTTCTCTAGTTTCTAGGTGCACACTGTAAATCTCATAAGCTTATGTTATAGTTTACTTGTATTTCTAGGTCATTTTGCATATCACAAGGTGTTTTCAAACACTTTGCATTTTCTTAGTTTTGCATTAATATTCAACCTTCTTTATCAATTTCCAGCCTTAAGGAAAATCCAGTTTGAAATATTTCAATTTCTTTTTCATTGGAATCTCAGGGACTTGTTCTTGAGTGTGAACATTGTGAAATTAGATTCCTCTTCCTTCATTCCCCCTTTTAAGAGTGGAGTAAGGAAGTTGTGCACTCCATTTCCTTTTTCCACAAATAATAATGTAAGAAATATGCCCCCTATAAGGAAAAATTACATTAAATATAATATAGAAGGTAAAGCGAAAATACGAGGTGAAACAAATATGACATTAACAAAAATTTCCACATTTCATAATATTAAAGTACATAGATTTTTGGTTTTTAACTATGTAACTATTTTACCTACATTGTCTATGATATTAAAGTATGTTGATTTTTGGATTTTAAAAAAGTTACATAATTAAAATCCAAAAATATATGTACTTAAATATGACATAATCAAAGGGGAAAATGTGTAAGGATACATAGGGAAAATTATGACAACATATATGACACAAGCATAACACCCAAGTATAAATGATATCATACATAACATAATGAATAAATGACTTGAGAAACACAACACATGTGCCCAATATTTCTTATGTTAATATGCACTAATAAATATATTTTTGTGCCATCCATATAATAATTAGTAACATGGACACATTAAAAAAAGTGAGGATTTAAAAAAAAAAAAACATAGATTGTTGCAAGTAGTAAGAAGGATTTAGTTCAAAATATCTAACCAATGAAGTCACCCCACATGGTTCTATCTATGTCATTATTTTGTGTCAGGTGGTTCTTCATTTATGTCATGTGCAATCTCAATATAAGGTGTGTTATTGTTAACAAGATATAATTATTAATGTGTGTGATTTTGTCTTATGTGATTCATTTAACCAAGTGAAAAAGATTGGGGATCATGAGTATGCTTAATTTTTATCTTCTTTTTGTCCATAACTTCTTGAATTTTAGGTTTGAATGTAATGTCTCTATCCATAGACTTTCAATATGCATGGTGATAATTACAAAAATATTTAGCCAATATGTGATACATGCTTAGAGATATCCATTGGTTTGAGAAAAGTTAAGGTAATTAATTTGTGTAGGCTTAGGAGGAATTAGGTTTAGTAGACAATAAAAATACTATTGCAATGAAATATCTTGGCCTCTAGGTAGTCTTTGATATCTATGCCTAAATATGTGATAATTATTTGAATCAAGGGAAACATAAAAAGTAGGTCCATGTCCATGAGAATGTACATATGCCATAGGAATAGTAGGAGAGGAAACCTCAAAAGATAAATCATCAAAAGTTATTGCTAGATCCTTGCTATTCACATGGGCACCATGTTTAGAAAAGAAAGAAATGAAATGCTGTGTTAGATTTTTAAAATAAGTGTAAACAAACAAGATGAGTCAAACCATTGTAAACTTCTACCATATAAATGAAGTCTAAACTCACTAATAAATAATATGACATCATCTACATATATATCATTAACAAGAAAGAATGATTTTTAAACATGAAAAGGAGTATCTAAAGTACCATCATGATCATCATTTAATAATTCCTTACTAAGAACCATAATGTCATTATGTGTTGTATCTAGGAAGGCATTGAAATATTGATATGACCTACATGAGAGGAAAATTAACTAACATTAAGGTGTATGATTTATCATCATGTAAGGAATCACAATGTAAGACTTAAATGAAAAGCCATAGAGCTAACATGAGATGTAGAAATTATGTGATTATCATAAATGCATCATTTTTATAAAAGAAGATAATTCATTGAAAGCATATGCATCTATGGACATAGGGGTATCATCGCATATAAGATATAAGTATTACCAAAAAGAATAATAATGTAATGAGTATGTAGTATCATATCACATAAAGGTCTAACATCATGTCACATAAAGTATCATCTATAAGTGTATCATTGAAAAATGAGAGTGTAGTATGAGTACTCATTGCAATAGACATATCACACATTAGATCATAATATAGAAATATGCTTAAAAGTAAAATATTGTTATGATCAAGCATATTGCAATTACTATCATAGAAGAAATGAAAAAAAGGATAAAAATCCTGAATACATGTAGCAAAAATATTCAAAAGAAGAAAAACAATGGCTAAATCCTAAAGAATACATAGATACCTATATTTGATAGTACAATGCCTCCATAGACAAAATGGTCATTCCTAATAATAAAATACCATAAATGATAAGTGGAGGTATTTTTCCTGACATGTCAAATTACGATTGCTATATCGATTCAACCCGTGTAGTTTGAGTCAAACTCATTGACCGTGTTTCATGGTAGTGGTTCAGCAGAACCCATCTCTCATGATATCGAATAGTCCACTTAGCACTCATTGCATCTAGGTGATGCTCCCAGTGAGGTCCATCAGGGGAGGTCCGGAGGTGAGTGCAGGTAGGAACTTTGGGATGGGTGACCTCCGGGGCGGACCAGTGCTTCACCTCTGTGAGCATCACCTCGATGCAATGAGTGCTAAGTGGACCATTTGATATCATGAGAGATGGGTTCTTGTTGAACCACTACTCATGAAACATGGGTCAATGAGTTTGACTCGAAACTACACGGTTGAATCCTGATAGCAATACCATAAATGAATCAATGACGTCTATATAGTATATAAAAATGTCAAAATATGTAATGGAAGCATGAATAAGTAGTCGTCAAATATAAGTGACCATAAAAGTTCATGATGTACAAATGTAGAAATGAAGAGCTATCAAATGGTTGGTGGGTAGGGTTTATTAGTATATATTTTCTTTAAAGGTGGGATCTGAGGATGCTCGTTATTGATGGGCGAACAAAATTGATCAATGTTGGCGATCAACCCTTGATTAGAGATAACATAAAAAATCTTTCCAATTTTTTAAAGCTTAATCTGTGGATGCAATACTCTATCATTTAACAGAAACAAAACAAAAAAAAAACTTGGAATATCACTCCATTCACTTATTATGATCAAAATTTATCTCCAACTATTAAATTGAATATTATTTAAAATAATCATCGAGTACTGCCTAAAAATTGCATCGGCTTGAAGCCAAGAATCTTTACCACACTTCATCTAGAAAATATGTGCAAGATATGCTCAGTTCCAACGTTACATTTCCTTAGATCCGAATCATCTTATTTGAGAAATACTTGAACATGTTGCAAACCACTTCCAGATACACACAGCTTGGCACGGTGCAAGAGCATTTATATCAACTACTGATAAATATTGCTCATTGGATCGTGCCAAACTGCGGCTTTTGGAAGGAATGAGCATTTTTTCTCTCAATCCCTGCTGTAATGCTTGAATTAGATGGTTGCATGGGTATTTATAGGAAGCTGAAAACACAAAAAAGAATTGTATGAAGAGATTGTCGTCATAGTATTGGGAGACCAACACATTGCGTGGCGGGCCACAACACTAAAACTTGAATGCCATTCTTAGCGCACATCATTTTCCAAAATTTCTTATTCAACAAGACATAAATGGATCAATTATACAGCCCATGAAAGCCATTGTTTACAGTCAGAAATGCCATCATGTGATCAATCTTTCAATTTATTTATTTAGATATGGTTGTTTACTATGGGTATGTTTATTAAGCGACGTTTGAGATATCACACAGAAAAATATAAAGTTTGTATAAAACACGGCTGAAAATTTAAAATTTAAATTTGTGAAAGTTTTTGTTGTGCTTAATAATGTTAATTTTTTTTTAACAAGAATCTGGACCCTTTGAAAATCCCTGCCTACTATAATAGAAATAATCTTTACAAAATTTATCGATACCCAAATCACACAAGATTTATGATGTTCATAAATTGATATCTAAGTTGGGTCAGAGATTCTAGAAGTCAAGAGATGGATCATGGCATGATTAATTTCCCACAAGAAGAAAGACTGGTGCTTTAATCACCCAACTCCCATTGGAAAATTTGTGCGCAGTAAGAACATTTTCAAGTGGATGAAAAATTAATATAATTGTTTTCTGTATTATGTTTGGTGTTTGCATGTCGGCAAGGCACTACTGTTGGGGAGCTGTCATTCACAATGATGAGAGAAAAAAAGCGTGGGCATCCCATTTAGTTCTTTTGTTTTGCTGTTCAAGACAGTGGATGTTAATTTAGAAAAATAATGTCGCCAATAGAGAAAGTAAATAGCGACTTATGGCATGCCTCTCCAGTTTCAAAAAGAAGAATGTCGTGTAATTTTATGAGAACGCTGTAACTTCAAATATTCTACGTTGATTTGGCATCTTCATATATATATGAGCTATTGTCATTCTGTATTGTTTTCTGCTACAACACCATCTATGATTTCTTATGTTACTTATGAAACAGAAAAACAAAACACCCACTTCTAATTTCAAAAATTCTATGAAATTAGATTAATATTTGAGAAACATAATTAAGGGTAGGGGATCTTTTAGGGTTTAGGTTTTAGTTTATATTATTCTTTAGGTTAGATGTCTGGAATATTTTCTTACATTTATTACAAGGTCTTTTTGCTTGCTGCTATTATAAGCATTTTTTTTTTAATAGCCTCCAATTTCATTAATTCAAAAGTTTATGTTGGTATTGATTTGATAGCACATGAGGATGGCTCCATTACAAAAGAAATCTAAGGAGTTCATTTCCAAAGTCTTTTGTGAATTATGTCTTCTAAATATTTTTAGATGTGGTTCTTCTCATTTTATAATTTGATAATTCTTTTCATTGGTTTGGTAATTTTATATCAATTGGTTATTTTGTTGGTAGGATTCTTCCTAAAAGCATGCTTAAAGAATGGGCGACTAAGGTTTGGGTCCTACATGGAGTTTGATGAAAGGTACTCCCCTTACAATCTGAAATTCACAACAATAGAGAATTGTACAAAAACTTTGCAAGAAGGCATCAATGATTTTCTATTATCACTGAAATGAAAATGAAATTACAACATTACAACTGACATCACATGGGCTTTCTAATTACGTAAATATGCAAATCTGTAAATCAGAGCCACAATCCACATTGCTTTGCCGTCCTTTGTAACCCCCATTCAAATTCTTTATCTGGAATACATAACTGCCCTATAATCTTTTGGAAAGTGTAAACCCCCCACAAGAAGTTTTGAAATTTTATTATATTTGGTAGTGCCACTTTGTGGGTTCATAACTTTCGATCCAACAATTTCTTTTTCAATTATAATAACTTTTCAGAAAGCTCTTGAGAAGGCGCTTGTTCAGAAAGTATCACTTAAAAGTAGACTACTTTGGTTTTCTGCCAATTTTTAGGCCCATCCAAAGCCTCTAAGTGCCTCAAATTTGACTTTGAATATTATAACAAGACTTTTAGAAATTTTAATATCTCACAAATGTTAAATGATATTAAAGTGACTTATTCACCATTGTCTTCAATTCACCATTCCAGAGGTGTATGTAAGATTTTGTGTCCAACCTTACATAAATGCAAAATTACTAAAAATTGCAACCCTGCCAAATTTAGCCCTTGTTGAAAAGAATTTTTTTTTTTTTTTTTGGATGATGCAAGATTGCTCTTACACCCTCGATGCTCTTGCATCAAATTTCACCTTGATGTTGTTAAAAAATTTATAAGGAATTTCTCCTCGTTTTGCTTTATTGAAGCTAGTCACATGGAGGCCATCTTCAAACATGGCCCTTGGTGTCTTTGAGCACCATTTATTTTTTACACACCATAGGCATGATACTTTTTTATCTCAAAAGGAGAGAGCTCTCTCTATCTATGTTTGGATGCATTTTCTTGAATTTCCTTTTCTCATGTTGGAAATTTTTATCCAAAATAACAATCTTGTTAGGCAATATTTTTTGTGTCAAGCCTAATGTTTTAATTGACTCATTTACAAAAGCATATTTCTGTCAGAATTGATCTCTAAGGACTTGGATGGAATTGTTCACATACATAGTGGAAACATAAGACACCCACACACCATGTTATTTATCTCAACTTTCCTAACACCTATTTTAAATGTTAATCTTTGATGTAGGAGCATCCAACGGTGTAGGGCAATCTTGCATCACCCAAAAAAAAAAATTTCTTTATTTTCTTTAGTTGTTTTGAGTCCCATGATAGCACTTAAGGGGTATAAAATTGTCAGGAGTCAAAAATAGCGAAAAATGAGCACTTACTATTTTTAGTAAGTCAGCCAAAATGGGCTCGTATGGATGTGAAAATTTACCCCAAGGAGCAGAGCTGAAAAACATTTCCAGTTGTGAAAGAATCACCTCAATACCCTGCATGGTTTAGGAGAAATTAAAGTTTTCATCTCAAGAAATTTCTACAATGCAGCTTCAAATTTAGATATTAAACTTTAGAGGCCTTGAAATAGCTCAAAAAGTGACCAAACTAACCTATGGTGGCATATGTGTTGTAGATCTCATCGAGAGATTTTCAACGATATGCAATAATAGCGAATCAGGCACCTGAATCAAAAATTATGGCCCCACAAAGTTTGTCCTCTAAAAACTGAATTTCTTAAAAATTTCTTCCTAGTCCGAAAATCAAACGGTAGGACTTTTGGCACCAAAACAAAAGGGGAAATTTGTGCTTTCTAGAACATTGTAGGGCAATTATTGGGGAAAATAAAAAAGGGTTATTTGGGGGTTGTAGAAGGTGGCCCTCAAGGTGCTGATTGTGGCTCTGAATAGTAGATGTTTCTTTTTTGAGTTGATTTTGTTGTAATAAATCAAGCCCATGAGGTTGTAGCATGTAAGCTTTGAATATGTAATTTCATTTTCTGAAAATAATTGAAAGTGAGTCATTTTTCTATCTCACATCTTTTATGCTAGTATCTATTGTTGTGTTTTCTATGGGGGTTGGGCTGTGTGGCCCTCATCAAGTGGTATCAGACTAGGAGTTTATGAGCCTGTAACAGAGCACCAAATGTGAGGTAGTTACAACAGGAATTGTGAGTGTGGGTTGAGTTTAAGATGCCTCCAATAATTTCCCAATATGGCAGAGGTAGAGGCTGAGGTCGTGGAGGAAGAGATCCACCAAGAGATGAAATCAGAGCCCTTAGAAGGAAATTAGAAACCTTTCAATAAGAGGTTTGAAGAAGAGATGTGCAATGAAATAGAGATGATAGTGAAGATGAAATGAAAGAAGAAATGGAAGAGGAAGAGCAATGGATCCTGGAGAAACAAAATTGCTATGAGCAATCTCAAGCATTGGGAAGAGACCAAAAATGGAGGTTTCAACTTTTAGTGGAAATATGAATCCTGAAGAATTGATTGATTGGATCAATGACATGAAAGAATTTTTTGAGTTTGAGGAGATTGAAGATCCTCACAAAGTGAGCTTTGCAAAGAAAAAATTGAAAGGTCACGCCAGTATATGGTGGAAAGATAAAATTTCCAGATGGGATAAAATGGTGTAAAAATTGAAGAAACAATTTATTCCAGTTGATTATGAATTGGAGCTACTCAAGAAGATGCAAAGCTTGAGGCAAGGGACAAGGATGGCCAAAGAATATAGATGAATTTCACAAGGTCCTAATTTAGACATGACATTCTGAGGCTAATAAGGAGAAATTTGCTTGTTATATTAATAGGTTGAAGCCAAGCATATAGGAAGAATTGGCACTAGCATGAAGAACCACCATTGAAGATGCTTATCAGTTTTCTCTACAGGTTGAAGAATGACTGAACAAGAGGTTTAAGAACAAGTAACGAGGTGGAGGTTGTTGAGGAAATACTAGTGGATAGTCATATGGAGGTTGAAATGAAGATCAAAAGAAGGGTGAAGGCTTCCAGAACCAGAAAGGAGATAACACCTACCATCCTTGTGATCAGAATAATGGATACCAAAGAGGAAGGGGAGGCTTTCGTGGAACTCATTTCCAATGTGGAGGACATAGAGCCTATGAGTCTCCTCAACATCAAGGAAGGAGAAATAGAATACTTGAGGTTAATGCACGAGTTACACATGTAGATGAAGATGTTGAGGACCTTCACATTCTAAGGATGCAGAAAGAGGAGAGGTTATTGTTACTAGAAGAGCCTTTCTAAATAAAGAGAAGGAACCAACTCAAAGGAAGAATTTGTTTCGAATCAAATGTAAGTGTGAAGGTAAAGTTTGCAATGTAGTTATTGATGGAGGTAGTACTGATAACCTTGTTTAAGAAGAAATGGTTAGTAAGTTGTGGTTGGAGAGAAGAAGGCATCTGAACCCATACTAAATTGCACATAAAGACCATAAATCCTTGGTAAATGAACAATGCATGGTAAATTTTAAGATTGGAAATTACCATGTGATGAGGTATTGTGTGTTATTATGCCTATGGATGTTTGTCATATGTTGTTAGGTAGACAGTGGTAGTTTAATCAGCGAGTAGTACATGATGGACATGCCAACACCTATTCTTTAACAAAGGATGGGGTTTGTCATAAGATGAAGCCCTTAAAAGAGGCAAAAGAAAAGGTATGCAATAATTCTAGAATTTGTTTGGTTGATGGAAGAAACTTCCTACAAGGTATGAAGCATGAGCATATGTGTTTTGCATTAATCCCTAGAGTTGATAAAGAAGATACCACTGAGGTACCTATTGTGGTTTTAGATTTGTTGAATGAATTTCAAGCTATTATTTTTGATAATATACTTGAAGTTTTTCCTCCAGTAAGAAAGATTAGTCATTAGATGGGCCTGATTCCTAAAGCCAGCTTTCCAAATAAGGCAACTCATCAGATGACTCCAGTAGAGAGTGAAGAGTTGAACAAACAAGTGCAAGAGTTGTTGTGGAAGGGATTGATTAGAGAGATTTTGAGTCCGTATGTAGTACCTATAGTACTAGCACCAAAGAAGGATGGTGAATGGCAGATGTGTATAGATTCTAGAGCCATCAACAAGATCACCATCAAGTATAGATTTCCCTTGCCAATAATGGATGACATTATGGATTGTTTGAGTGGAGCTGAGTACTTCACAAAGATAGATCTAAAGAGGATATATCTACAGATCTAGATTAGAGAAGGAGATGAATGGAGGATAGCCTTCAAAACCAAAGAGGGCTTGTATGAGTGGTTAGTCATGCCTTTTTGGCTAACCAATGCATCGAGCATATTTATGTGGCTTATGAATGAGGTATTGAAAGAATTTTTAGTAATTTTTTTTATTGTTTATTTGGATGATATTTTGATATTCAATAAGACATTGGAGGAGCACTTGATGCATATCCGAAGAGTTTTTCATAAGCTAAAGTAGGAGAAACTATTGATTAATTTGAAGAAATGTAGTTTTGTGAAGAGAGAGTTGGTGTATCTAGGATTTTTTGTCTCAACATAGGGTCTTAAAATGGATCCAAAGAATGTGATATATATCATTGAATGGCCTACCCTGAGGAGTGAGCATATAGAGGTAAGATCATTTCATGGTCTAACAAGTTTTTACAAAAAGTTTATTAAGAATTTTAATAATATTTGTGCACCTCTAACTAAAGCAATGAGAGGGGATAGAAAAGAGTTTAAGTGGACCACAAGAGCAGCTAAAAGTTTTGGTATGTTGAAGAATAAAGTTATAGAGCAACCTATTTTGGCACTTCCAGATTTCAATAAGGTCTTTTAGGTAGATTGTGATGCTAGTGTCACTGCCATAGAAGCTGTTTTGAATCAAGAAGGTAAGCTTGTAGCCTATTTTAGTGAGAATTTGAATGATGCCAAGAAGAAATATTATTTCTATGATCAATAGTTTTATGCTATAGTTCAGGCTTTGAAGAAATGGAGACACTATTTGTTGCTAAAAGAATTTGTTTTATATACTAACCACCAGGCTTTGTAGTATCTCAATAGTCAAGGAAAGTTGAATCAAAGGCACTTAAAATGGGTTGAGTTTTTGCAGAGTTATACTTTTGTTTTGAAGCACGGGAGTGGAAGGTCAAACATAGTTGCAGATGCCTTAAGTAGAAGGAAAAAATTGTTGATAGAGATGAATATAGAGGCTATTGGGTTCAATGAACTCAAGAGTTTGTATCCAAAAGATCTAGAATTTGTAGAAGCTTGAAAGGATTGTTTGGAACCTATTACATTGGATATGATGAGATGGTTAGATTTCTTAATCCAAGATGGGATGTTGTTTAGAGGAAGCCAATTGTGAATTCCAAGGAGTTCAATGAGAGAGAATCTAATCAAGGAGAAGCATAGTGGAGGATTGGCTAGATATTTTGGTCGAGATAAGACCATTGCTCTTGTCAGTGAGAATTATTATTGGGCATAGCTACAACAAGATGTGAAGAAATTTGTACAAAGTTGCAGAGTATGTTAGATGGCAAAATGAACAAGTCAAAATACTGGATTGTATCAACTATTACCTATACCTAAGAGGCCATGGGAGGATATTAGCATGGATTTTGTTCTTGGATTCCAAGGACACAAAGAGGGCATGATTCCATATTTGTGGTGGTGGATAGATTTTCAAAGATGGTACATTTCATTCTATGTCATAAGAAAGTGATGTTATTCATGTTGTAGAGTTGTTTTTCAGAGAGGTCGTGAGACTACATGGTCTACCAAAGAGTATAGTTTTAGACAAAGATACCAAATTTGTTAGCTATTTCTAGAGGACATTATGGAAGAAGTTGAAGACAGATTTGAAGTTTAATTCTGGACAACATCCATAGACTGATGGAAAAACAAAGGTGGTGAATGGGAGTTTGGGAAACCTACTAAGATGCTTAGTTGGAGATAATCCCAAGGGATGGGATTTGATTATACCACAGGAAGAATTTGCTTACAACAATTATGTCAATAGGAGCGCTAGTAAATCACCATACCAGATTGTATATGGGATTAGTCCAAGAACTACTTTTGAATTGAGGAAAATGGATAAGGGGGAGAAGAGTAGTGCTAAGGCTAAAGATTTTGTTGAGTACCTAAAGAATTTGTATGAAGAGGTGAAGAAACATATCAATAAGATGAACTCACAATGTAAGGCTCAAGCAGATCAGATAATGAGGTATAAGGAGTTCCAGGTAGGATATGAAGTCATGGCTCATTTGCAAAAGGAAAGGTTTCTACTTGGTACATGGGTATGTGTACAATCATGATGGGCCAAAAAGTGGCAATATGATGGGTATTTGTAGGGTATGTGGCCGATGACTTTTTTTTTACCCAAAATTGATGAAATGAAAAGGGTTTTTAAAGGAGATTCTCAAATTTCCACCAATATAAGTTATGCTTTACTTTGAATTTAATAAGTAATTATTATTCATTTTCTATTTGAATTACAACTAAAGTCCTTATTGATAGGCTGATTGAAAAACATGTATAACTTTTAAATGGTATCTCATTTTTTGTATCCAAAACATGCATCACATTGTATGCTTCACATACTATAGGATTAAAAAAAAAATGAATTTCATGATGTTTTAACCAAGTTAAGTTGGTCAGACATATAAGTTTTTTATATTTTTTAAAATTTGTAATAAAAAAATAATAATTAATTATTTACTTGGAAAAAAATTACAAAAAATATGCATCACATCCGAACATGAGTCCTCTACTTATTTCTAAAATATTATAAGAAAATATTATCATTTTATTGTGGTTAACGGGTCAAACAGACACCTACTTCTATTTTTTCTCTGAAATTTAAGTACTACTACATTGAAATTTCAAATTTTCACAAAATAGAATTTAAAAAAAAAAAACCTATTAGTTTAGAAACTACATTCAATTTGATATAGATTCTATTCTTACATGTTTTTGAAATAATATAGATAACTTATTCAAATTTTTACGTCAAGTTGCCTAACTCTGATTTTTCTAAATTTTTTTGCCACTTAAGGGGCATGTTTTTTCCATGATGATCCTACACATACTCACATACAACAAATTAAAGATGAAGAAGTTTGGACCATGCAAGATCTTGAAGAAGCATGATTTAGGAAATGCTTATGAGGTAGAGTTTCCTAGTGGAATAAAAAATTCTCCTGTGTTCAACATTGTTGATTTGATAGAGTATCATGAAAGTGATATAGAGGATATTCTGATAAATGAATAGCTAAAAATTCCAACACCTACTTTAGAGAAGGAAGAGATAGAAGAAATTATCAATAGTTGTGTGGGTAGAAGCACAAGAAACAGGCAATATGCAAAATACTTGGTTAAATAGAGAGGAAGGCCCGTTGAAGATTCATCATGGTTATTTGAGGTTGAGGTTAACCATCTTGGTTTTACTCTAACTCCTAAGAAGTGTCAGGGTCAATTTTAAAATTACCTTGGGTGTCTGATGCAAGAGCATCCAGTGGTGTAGGGAAATCTCAAGCATCACCCAAAAAAATGTTTTCTTTATTTTCTTTTGTTTTTCTGAGTCCCATGATGGCACTTAAGGGGTATAAGATTGTTAGGCATCAAAATAGCAAAAAATGAGCACTTACTATTTTTAGTAAGTCGAGAAATTAAAGTTTTCGTCCTGAAAAATATCACCAATGCAACTTCAAATTCAGATATAAAACCTTAGAGGCCTTGAAACAACTCAAAAAGTGATCGAACCGACCTATGGTGGGTTTGAGTATTGTAGAGCTCATTGAGAGCTTTCTGATGATATGCAATAATAGTGAATTGGACACCCAGATCAAAATTTATGGCCTCGTGAAGTTGTCCTCTAAAAAGTGAATTTCTTAAAAATTTCTTCTTAGGCCAAAAATCAAACAACGAGACTTTTGGCGCCAAAACAAAAGGGGAAATTTGTACTTTCTTAAACATTCTAGGGTGGTTATTGGCTAAAATAAATATGGTTAAGTGGGGGTTGTAGAAGGTGGTCGTTAAGGTGCAGATTGTAGCTTGAAATAGTAGATTTTTCTTTTTTGAGTGTTGTAATAAATCAAGACCATGAGGCTGTAGTATGTAAGCTTTGAATCTGTAATTTTATTTTCTGAAAATAATTGAAAGTGAGTCATTTTTTTGTCTCGCATCTTTTTTGTTGGTATTTTTTGTTGTGTTTTCTATGGGGTTTGGGCGGTGTGGCCCTCATCAATATTCTAATCATAGGATTGGAGGTTTTCCCTTGTAACTCATTTCAATAAATGAACTTCCCATATTTTCCATGATGTTCCTCCCAAAAGAGAAGGTTGGTCAATAGATGTGTCATAGAAACAATTATAATGTTGGAAATGTTGGTGTACCACTCAAACCCTCAACTTATAATGTTACTCAACCACCTCAAACACAATAGGGTACTAGTCCAAAATATTAAGACATGAAAAATAATTTGTTCCCTCACATGGTGAATTGTCTAGTGAGATAAATATTTTAATTTCTCTAGAATATCACTTCTAGCATCTATGTTATCTTCTCAAAAAAAATCTATCATTCATCCTCGAACTCCTCCCCCTTAGTGGTTTAACATATTTATCATAGTTCATATAGGCATTTTAAAGAAGGAAAATACATTCTAGATAAAGGAAGACACAATCCACTAATAACTCAACTAGGTACTTTCAATGACTCTTTAGATAATAGTGGCAACATTCCACTAAAAATTAACTTAATGAGTTTGAGGGTTTTGTCAAATGAAAAAATTATTAACATTAGTAAATTGGTATAGAACCAATTCTTTCACAATTTTTGTTGGAATTTAGTGTCTTGAGCCCCTATAATTATATGGATTATGAAGTGATATTTATAGCATCAATATAGTTGATTAAAAAATAACTATGTTAATCTTCACAAGCTAGATAGTGAGAATATGCAATTTCTCTCTTGTTATATTCAAGGTCTAATAGTCCTCACAAGAAAATATCATATGCAAGACACTCATTAAACATTTTAGGTTTAGACAATCTGTGTTTACAAGAAGTGAAAATTTCTAGTTTTTTTAGTTTTGTGACATATCATGTAATATAGCTAGTACACCATTTTTTTTATTTCAATCATGATGTGACACTTGATGGTGCTATCCAAATGTGAATCCACTCAATTTTGTTAAGATTTTATCTCACCAATACTTATAGTTTCCCTTTTTAAGTGATAAAAGAGGATGAATTAAATAAACCATTATTGACTCAAATAGAATTCTCTAATGAGTGAAACATAGAAAACCTAGAAAAATCAAGCATAATATTATCCATTTATCCCCCAAAATCACTTATTTGTAAGACCCCTCAACAAATTATGATCTTTATTGTTTATACTTAATGCAATTACTATCCCCACTTGCTAAAATAACAAAGTACCTTTAATTTTAATATATTACATATGCCAAATTGTGTCATGAAGATGGAAGTATAATTTTAACATATAATCAAGTAGATGAGACTACATAAATGAAATGTGCATGAAAATTATTCAATTTAAAAAATATTTAACTCAAAAGAGAGCATATGTGAATCCAAATGAAGGCTCACATTTTTTTAAATGGTAGTTTTTTAGCATTACTTGTGAGAGTATATATTTTCTAAAAAATAGAAAACTATTTACACCATTGTGAAGCTTTCAAAATATTAGTCTAGATAAAAAAAATTCTCCAAAAATGAGTGAATATGATGCAAAATAGAGCCTTTGGAGACCAACACCAAAAATTAAAAATCATGTGTTGAGAAGGGTTAGTTTTGGGAAGATGTTTGATGTCTACATACATGAAACTTACATAGTCCATGATTATAGTTTATAGATTTTTTATTAATCTATGCGAGAAATTTTTATTCATGAATATTTCAAATCACACTACATTCATCATCATGTCTTCTCTTTCTTATGATCTTGCTGATGTAGCATATAGTGTTATCTAAAACTTTGATGAAGAAAAAATTGTCACATAGTTAAATCTAGAAATCTACAAAGATATTTTATGTTTTCGATATTTTTAAAAATTCCATGAAATTAGATTGATATATTTGAGAAACATAATTAAGGGTAGGGTATCTTTAGGGTTCTTTTAGGGTTTAGGTTTTAGTTTTTCTTGTATTATATTATTCCGTAGGTTATGGGTCTATAGTATTTTCTTACATTTATTACAAGATCTCTTTTCTTGCTACTATTACAAGCATTCTTGGTTTACTTTAATAGCCTCAAATTTCATTAATTCAGAAGTTGATGCTGGTATTGATTTGATGGCACATGATTGGGTCCACTACTAAATACTTCTAGATGTGGTTCTTCTCACCCATAATTTTATAATTCTTTTCATTGGTTTGGTAATTTTATCTAAATTGGTTATTTTGTTTGGAGGATTCCTCCTAAAAGCATTCATAAAGAATGGGTGACTAAGACTTGGGTCCTACATGGATATTGATGAAGGGTACTCCCCTTACAATCTAAAACTCACAATAAAAGAGAATTAACAAAAAAATTGCAAGAGGGAAGGGTGATCCCACAATACTGGTTTACAATTTTTGGCCAAACTGGACACTAAACTGATTTTTTCTAACTAAACCTTCACTTTCAGACACCTATAGTAGCTAAATCATGAGGAATTTGAAGATGATGAAAACTAGTGATTTGTGACATTTTTTCTATAGATTCTAAATATATTTTTTCAAAATTTTTGGAATCAAATTTCACTTCTTTTTCCATCTCCTTAAAAAACTATTTTTTTTCAATAAACACCATTTTTAAGGAGTGACACTCACCGTATAACACAACTTTTTTTCCATGAAGGATAAAAGTATATTTTTTTCAAATTTATATTTGTAACTACAATAGCTAGTGCTTCCAACTAGTTTCATAGTGTTTTATTGAATATTTTTTCCTTAATCAAGTTTTGAAGTCAAACCAATTACAATTTAGACATAGGCACACTGTATAACACATAACTCTTTTTGTATGCATTGAAATTAAATGTTACTTTATTTTTTTGGATCAAGGACTTCAATATCTGGTGTACTCATATTTTTCAAAAAAAAAATTATAATCTTCTATTTTTTCACATGTGTAGAACATAGAGCTTGATTTTCGGTGAAAAACCTACATTCACAAGAAATAGAAAATAAATACAATAATCAATTTAAATTTAATTAAAATTATACTTTTTTGGAAGCTTATAATTAGGAATACGTACAAAAAATAAATTTTAAATGAATTCATTTGATCCCCCAAAAGGTAAATGAAAAGTGGTTTTTTATCAACATTTTGATAGGTGTAAAGGAGACTCTATTATAGGTATCGTTTAAAAATAGTGGGGTTCTATCCAAGGGGGATTGGTCTAAGGTGGTTTGATCAAACCCTCTTTAATTAGAATCCTGTAAATGGAAATTTTCAAGGCTTAAATCATTATATTTTCTAAAAATATGTGATTTCAGCAAAAATCACGATCTACCAGAAAGTGTAAACCACTATTGTGGAAACACTCGGAATCAAATATTTTCTATTATCACTAAAATGAAAATGAAATTACAACATTACAACTAACATCACAAAGGATTTCTAATTGCGTAAATCTGCAAATCTAAAAATTTGAAAATTAGAGCCACAATCCACTCTACTATGGACCTCGTTTGTAACCCCCATTCACATCCTTTATTTGGAATGTGTAACCACCCTAAAATATTTTAGAAAGTGTAACCCCCCACAAGAATATTTTCTCTAATTTTATTATATTTAGTAGTGCAACTTTGTGGGGTCATAACATTTGATCTGACAATTTGGAAAGCTCTCAAAAGGAACTTGTTTGCAAAGTAGCACCTAAAGGTAGACTGCTTTGGTTTTTTGCCAATTTTTTAGGCTTATCTAGAGCCTCTAGGTGCCTCAAATTTGACTTCAAATATTTAAACAAGATTTTTGAAAATTGAAAATTTAATATCTCACAAATGTCAAATGATATTGAAGTGATTTCTTTGTCATTGTCTTCAATTCACCATTTTGTAGGTTTGTGTACAATTTTGTGTCTAACCATACATAAATGCTAACTTATTAAAAATAGTAACCCTACCAAATTTAGCCCTTATTGAAAAGGAACACTTTTTTTTTGGGTGATGTAAGATTCCTCTTACACCCCGGATGCTCCTCCATTAGAGTTCAACTTGATGTTGTTAAAAAATTTATAAAGTATTTCTCCTTTTTTTGCTTTGTTGAAGCTAGTCACATGGAGGCCGTCCTGAAAAATGTCCCTTGGTGTCTTTGAGCACCATTTCTTGTTTACACACCCTAGACATGACATTTTTTTTATCTCAAAAGGAGAGAGATCTCTCTATCTATTTTTTGATGGAGTTTCTTGAATTTCCTTTTCTCATGTTGGAATTTTTTAATCCAAAATAACAATCTTGTTGGGTAGTTTTTTTGTGTCAAGCCTAATGTTTTTATCAATTCATTTACAAAAGCCTATTTACATTAAAATTGATCTCTCTAAGGACTTGGATGAAATTTTTGACATACATAGTGGAAAAATGAGACAACCACGCACCATGTTATCTTAACTTTCTTAACACCTATTTTAGGTGTTAATATTATAATCATAGGATTGGAGGTTATCCCTTGTAACTCTTTAAAATAAATAAACTTCCCATATTTTTCATGATTATCCTCCCAAAAAATAAGGTTGATCAATAGATGTGTCATAAAAACAATTATAATGTTAGAAAATAATTTGTTCCCTCACATGGCGATTATCTAATGAGATAAATATTTTAAGTTCTCTAGAATATCACTTCTAAAATCTATGTTATATTCTCAAATAAAATCTATAATTCATACTCCAACTCATCTCCCCTAGTGGTTCAACATCTTTATCATAGTCCATATAGGCATTCGAAAGAAGGAAAATACATTCTAGATAAAGGAAGACACAATCCACCAATAATTCAACTAGGTACTTTCAATGACTCTTTAGATAATAGTAATAGTTCATTCCTCACCATAATTTCTCCCTTCTCTAAGCATTCACTTGATGAATTTGAGGGTTTTTCCAAATGAAATTATTGACATTAGTAAATTGGTATAGAACCAATTCTTTCAAAAAAATTGGAATTTAGTGTATTGAGCCCCTATAATTATATGGATAATGAAGTGATATTTATAGCATCAATATAATTGATTGTAAAATAGCTATGTTAATTTTGACAAGCTAGATAGTGAGAATATTAAATTTCTCTCTTGTTATATTCAAGGTCTAATAGTTCTCACAAGGAAATATCATATGCAAGACACTTATTAAACATTTTAGATTTAGACAATCTATGATTACAAGAGGTGAAAATTTCTAGTTTTTTAAGTATTGTGACATATCATGTAATTTATCTAGTACACCATTTTTCTATGGAAAACATGATTTGAGACTTGATGGTGTTATCAAAATATGAAGCCACTCATTTTTTTAAGGATCTTATCTCACCAATACTTATAGTTTCCTTTCTTAAGTGATAAAAGAGGAATTGAATAAATCATTATTGACTCAAATAGAATTCGTTAATGAATGAAAAATAAACCAAATTAGAAAAATCAAGCATAATATTATCCATTTATCCCCCAAAACTACTCAATTGTAAGACCCCTCAACAAAATATGATCTTCATTGTTTATACATAAACGCAGTTACCTATAGTATATGGTGACAATACCTTGTACCTATAGTGTACAAAGAATAAATTTACACAAAAATCCTATTCACCCTCCTAGATCCACTTCCACCACACTAACATTGATTCTAATTCCATTGTGCCAAAAAAAGGTCTATGCATAGTGATTATCCTAGGGGTGATTTGTATAGTCGAGGAAAACATTTTTGAGGGATTTGGGCTAACTGATCTAATGTTGAATAATAGTTATTTATATTTTTTGGGGATTTCAAAACATTATGGTGAGATTATATTTGACCTAAAATTCTTAGAAGAATCAACTTCATTCCAAATCTGGAACACACCTAATGCCAAATTCTTATAGATTTAGCCTCCTATGTTTTATTTAGACACAACAAAAGATAAAATTAACATTATCGGATATTTAAAATTCAATGGTCTAATAAAATTCACTTTATCAAGCTCTAAAATGCACTTTCAATATAAATCCACAAAGAAAAACCCTTAGAAAATGCACTTTGAATATGGTTTATCGCTTTCTTTGATTTCCTAAAATTTTATCTACATAATATTCTAATATGATATTTATAAGATCATGAAAGGACAGTGGCCTTCAGATATGTAGCTCCAACATTTTGATGACAAGGAAAATTGTTTCCCATGGTGAAATAAATGTAATTTAATGCTAATCATGGGGATTTGCTATATTTTTTTATAGCTTGAGAATGTATCCATAAATGATAAAATTTAATATCCCATGCTAGAATCTATCATCATGCCAATAGTTTCTAGAAGAAAATCATCTCTTGGAGATGATTTGCTCAAGTCTATTTAAATTTGGTAAGAAGATGAACACAATCTTCAAATTTTTCCCCAAGTACCATGCTAGAGATCAAATGAAAAAAGTTTATTGGTATTATGAAGCCAACTTTTTAAAACTTTTATAATTTTTCTTTAACCTTTAAAGAAACATTTAGACACATTTTTTATTCTTTTATTTGAGTGGTTTAGCATTACTTCTAGATAAATTTTATGCATTGCAATACTGCTATTCTTAATAAGACCATGCAAATATATTGAAATTATTTTTAGTAGCATGAACATATTATATCATTTATATATTTTTAAGCAATATCTAATTTTAAGAACTTCTCCCTTTCATTTTTGTCCATTTCAATATCAAGAGTACCACCAACAGTAAGTGTGTTATGGTCTTCTATTAATGGTTAAATGGGTAAGATATCAAGAAAACCAATAAAGGATCATCCTTCCTAAATTTTGAAGAAACTTCAAGTACATGTGTGAAGCCTCTATTGTGATGAAATATAGGTAAAACACCATAAAATCCTAAGTATTCTATTTTAGCTTCATCATTTCCAAAATTTTCTTAAAGGAGGGTAGTATCCAAATAACTTTTAAAAATTAGCTAGGATATACCAAGGGTAAGCCAATATAAGTATTTATGGCACAATAATAACCTATTTATTTAGTACTAATCCTTGAACTATATTTTGATATCGTTAATGATACCTTAACATTTTAAACCTAATTGTCTTCCACTGTGATCAAGTTTTTGTAACATAGTGTATCATTTTCTATATTGACCAACTAATTTAGATGAAGATAAATAACATTTAAGATGAAAGATAGCCTTTGATGTATGATAAGTATCACATTAATTATAAAATTTATCAACTTGAAAATATGAAGGTGAGTTATCATGTGCATTGGGATACATGGTCAATGGTAAAGTAAATATGTTCTTATCTTTCTATTTATTTTCCTTATGACTTGATGATTAAAAATATAGAGATTCCAATCATACTCTAGATCAATATGATGCATAGGTGGATTATGGGAAGTTTTTGAATGTTTCATGGGTTTAAATAAGTTGAAAAAATTTAAGTCATATCATTTTCAATGATTTAAATAAATTGATGTGTTATCATTGCTTTTTTTATTAATAAATTAGGGTAAGGGCCTTGATCCTAAACAAAACAACAACACAAAAATTCAAGTCCTATAGGCTAACTAGAGAACAACACCAAGTCACTAAGAAACACTCATGAAGAAAAAACCAAAATGGCATGTAGGTCTTAGAGAGATAGGCATGCAGACCCTAGAACCAAAAGGAAACAATAGAAAATCTACACTATTCCTTTTGACTATTAATTAAGTTCCATTCCTACTACAACAACTCAAGGTCATTCCTCTAGGGGTCCTCAACTTCACCAACAGTGTCCTTTTGGAATTTCATCATCCTTTTTATCCACCTTTTTATGTTTCATCTTTTTGACTTAGGAAATCCTATACATTGTTCTAAAAATTGCTTTAATATTTCCATGGGTGATATAAATAATGTTATTAAAATTAGTGTCCAATCTACTAACCTTCTCTAGTAGGGTATGTATCTGGTTCTTATAGTACTAGAGGGTGTTGCTTCCAAAATCCTCCTCCTCCTCCACATTGACCATTACCTTCACATTCTCTTCCTCTTGCTCTTGGTCCATGGCTTCCTCTACATCTTCTAAAATAGTATTCACTTCATTCCCCTCATATTACTTTTCCTCTTCATGCTTATTTTTCTCATCATCTATTTCCTCTTCAACACTTGTATTATCATCACCAAAATCATTCCCTATCACAAGTTCCAGTTCCTTTTGGATCATATCTAGATTGTACTCACCTTGCATAGGGAGATAATAATAATTTGATGAGCCTTCCTCCTCCTTTTTGAATGCTAGCTTATTCCCTTTAACAATTTGATTTTATTTTTTCTTTATCACCTTGGCCAATTTGGTTAACCTCCTTTCACCTTTGCCACTATTGGAATAATCTAAATTGCCCTCCTCACTTTCATTAAGAATTTCATTTGTGACCTTTTTAGATATCAAGCGAATCATTAAGGTCTTAATATTTTTGTTTGGAGCTAGAGGGGATAGCTAGGGATTTACTTTTTTAAGAGGGAAGGGTAGATTGTTTTTCTTTAGAAATATGGTCTTTTGATGTAATTCAACGCTAGATAGTGAATTTTTGTAAAGCAACCCTAGGATAGGAGGTAAATTTTTCTTTCTTACCATATTTATGGTTAGATTGAAGCAAGAAAATATTTTTCTTTAGAGGCTTAATTTGTGGAAGCTTTACATTATTCACCAAACACAACATAGGGTTTAAGGAAAAAATATAATTATAAAGTCTTTGGATTAGGCCATGATGCAATAGGAAAGGATCCCCTTTATCCCTACATTGATGTAGAGAGGAGAGCAAAAAGAAAGCAATATTGATTTTTTGTTTCCTACTAATGTGATTTAGAAAAGGAAAATGATAGATATGCACTGTAATGTATCTACCTTCTAGCATGAAATATTTCATGATATCAATGCTTACCAGACCATAAGGAGTTGGTAGTTTCTCTCTATCATAGTTGTTCTAGAATTGCTTCAGCTTCTCATCCTCATTAAGGAAGTTATCAATTAAACACTCATAATTCTCATTGCTTACCTTCACAACCTTTAAACCCATGCACTCTAGACCAATGGCTTCATAAATTAGTTTTGGGGTAACCTCAAAATAGACACTGCCAATGAAAACCTTTCCTTCCCTCCATGAATTAAATAATTTTGAGGTGAGGTCATTATTGAAGCCCTTCATAACTAGAAAGAAAGGTGTTATCCTTACTTCTTCAAACAACCCAAAGTTCCACATTTTGTTTATGGGGGAAATGAGAAAAAGGTTCAAAATGCTTCCTTGGTTAACCCATCTTAATTCTACAACCCTTCCACCTCCTTCACATGGATGTATGAGACACAGAAACCACACCCCAATAGTATATTTCTAACAAACAAGAAATACAACTAAATCCAACTCTAAAAATAATGTAAAAATAGTGAAATAAAAGATCAATTTAGGGATGATCCTCACTAAAAAGACCATCTTTCTTCAAGTCTCTCTACTTTCTAGTAATGATAAATCCTTCGATAATTGAAATCATTTGAATCTTATAATCCTCATATAAAACCTAAGACTTGTGTAAACTATAAGATCACCATACAAAAATATAAAAGTTCTTGTATTGAAAATTCCTTAAGGGCAAGGAATGATAAGATGATAACCTAAAATATCATATTAATCATTTGTTGGGCCTCTTGAGATTTATTACATCCTGTTGCTTTGCAAAAAAAATATTTAATACACACATCATTTAAACTATTGATATTCCTTTTATCCTTCATCATATTAAGACCACTGCCACCATGTGTCATGTCATTCCAAAAGTAGCAACAAAAATAATAATCAAAGACATATGAAATAAAGATTCCCTATAATTAGCCAGTGGAAACCCTCCTGTACAAGTATTATACTTGATTCTCTTCATCTAAGTCTCATTATCTTAAAATTTAAATTCAAATTTCTTAATTGAGCACCAAAAAAAAGAGCCACTGCTTGACCATTAAAGATAACCTTAGCCATAGTGATCAGATTGAACATTATTCATATTAACCCTCAATTTTTTAATCCTCAAATTATCAATTTTGAGGTGATCATTAGAGACAATCCATTTAATTCATTGTGGGACATCCTCATAATTCCAACACTGCTAGTAAAAATAGGAAATCCCAACATCAAAGGCAACATCCACATATCTATTCCCTTCCCTGTAAATATGTTGAATACTAACTTGATTAAGATTTTCAATTATCCCTTTTGAGTCATCCAAAAAATTCTTTAGCTTCCATAGGGATTCAATAGTACCTTTAAGAATATGAATAATTAGTTTGGAGTGACCTTGAATAACCACTTTATTAAAACCTCTTTCGTTCACCTTCTCTAGACCCCAATAGATAATAGTTGCTTCCACCTCATTACTAGTACCCATTACCAAGAATTTGGTGTATCCTTCTATGAAAAAATCTCTATGATCTCTTATAAGACCAATCACAACATCAACCCTTGTGTTACCCTTTAAAAAACCATCAAATTTAAGCTTGATCCATCCTTCAATAGGGGGGGCCTAGATGGTCAATCTGCTACTAAGAATCATGGCCCAATTGATTCTTGTTAGATCATGCTTAATTTCAAATTTCTATTTGATTCTAAGATCCCTATGGGTAGGCATACTTTAGAAAGACCAAAGATTTTAGAGTTTATATTCTCCTAAATTTGTTGTTTTGTGATCAAGAAAACCTCCATGTTGCTTCTCTGCTACTCTCTAAATATCATATTATTTCTCTCCTTCCACAAGTTCCAAGAAATAAATGGAATAATTTTCTTCCATAGTTCCATAATAATTGGATCCTAAAAGGAAAACTATTCCATTAATCAATGAGGTCATTAAGGAAAAACCAAAACACCCAATCATATGACAAAATTCATAGAACCTTAGTTCAAAACTCTCTAAAAAAAAGCTAATGAAACAATAGATGAACGATATTGTCTGACGCTTAAAAAAAAAGAGCACCTATGAACGATATTGTGAGTATTCTACCATGTGCCACAACCCACCAGAAATAGTTGATCTTTGGGATAAGTTTGGAATTTCATAATTTGTTCTATTCAAATACCTGAGGAGTGATAGAGGGTTACTCCAAACAATAGTAGGTAGATTTAAAATTGAAATTTCTAAAAGGTCTATGGTTCAAAATATAAGAATCTTCACCATTATGTAAAAATAGGAGATAATCACTAATAAGAGATTCTAATATAGAAAAGGAGACTGGCCACTGAAGTTGATTGTCCCCAATCAAGTTCATCAACCCAAACACCTGATCTCTAAACATTTTCCACTTTATAACCTCACCTCCCCAATACACATAATAATATAAGAAGATCTCATTAAGTCTTATAAGATCTTATTTGATTTGGTTCAGTTGGGGGATAGAGGACAAAACAAGACCCTTTCCTTAAACATCATCCCAAAATCCAACCTTTCTAACATTCACTATCCTATTTTTAATAATTCCTTTATTTCATTATATTTTTCCATATTATTGAACCCTTAGGCCAATTTTGATAAAAGAGCAAGCATCAAGGATCACCATTGGCCAAGTATTTATCTTTGAGGATATTAACCCAATCCTTAGACCCTTAAATGAAGTAACAACCATTTTTTGAAAGGAGAGCTTTATTGAAGAGGCTTAACCTTCTAATCCATAGGCCCCCAACTTTCTTTGGGGAACAAACCTTATCCAAACTTACCAAGGAAATCCTGTCTTTTTATTAAATCCTTGTCCAAAGAAAGTTCCTTTCAATCTACTTAATATTGTTGATAATTTGTAAGTTGTGATTTTAAAGAGATAAAGAAAATAAATTAGGATATTTTGAAGGGAGGATTTAAGGAGAAAAAATTCACCTTCTTGTCTCAATAGCTTACCTTTCCAACTAGCAAGCATTTATTGGATTCTTTCAATAATACAATTCTAGTAAGTAATGGGATGTTTTTTAGTAATTAGGGGGATCCCAAGGTAAGCGTTTGGAAAAACATCTTCCTAGCAAGGGAGAATTCTCAACACCTTAGATCCTTTAACTATTGATTAGTGTTAAAGAATTGAAACTTACTTTTAGAGTGATTAATATGTTTCCTCGAGGCCATAGTATAATCATGAAAGATGGATATCTTATTAGCAACTTCAACAACTGAGGGATTGAACCAAAAAGGATTGTGTCATCAAAAAATTGTTGGTGGGAAGTAGGAGGGAGAGGAGAGGTCATACAAATTCCTTTTAGGAGGCCTCTATCAAGATTCCTCTAAAGGTTTCATCCTAGAACCTCAACAAAAAATATGAATAAGTGGAAAGAGAGTCACCCTTTCTTAAACCCTTACCACAAGAAAATAGACCTTTGGGAACATAATTTAAGAACAAAAAGAGGCTTTGAGTGGTGACACAAGCTTTCATTAGTTTTAAAATATTTTCACAAAGACTATTTTTTTCAAAACAGAAAAAATAACCTCCAATTCACTGTATCATAGGCCTTTGAAATGTCAAGTTTTAAAACCATTTCTAGTTTCTTAGAAAAATTCATAGATTGAATATACTCGTGAGATACAATAGAAAAATAATGGATTTTTCTACCTTTAACAAATCCCTTCTAGTTCACAAATATCATCTTATCAAGAACTCATTCTAACTTGTTGAACCATTGATTTTTGGGCATGACGTTTATAGACTACTCTTACACTCTTAGGATCTTTCACCTAAAAGGAGAGAGATAAACCCCATCAAAATCTAGGTGGTTCACTCAAATTAGGAAATGTATGATGTAATTAAGGCTAAATGAGATGATCTAAATGCAACTAAATGAACTAATTGATTAATTGTGAATGCAAAACCTAAGAAATATGCAATGCTTGAAAACACAATGTGATATGAAAGCATGAACTAAAACATGAATGAATGCAAAACTGAATTGAAAAAGGTTGAATCATAGTGCACCTGGGGAATGAGTGATGAATCTGGAGTGTCTTGAATGCTGACAAAGATTAGTTAAAATCACCGTTGGGACTCATTCGCCACTAATGGCGAATCAGTCCAGCTTCTGGCAAAAACTTTTGAAAATGGGCTTTTGACTATCGAGATCCAAAATCTCACAAAATCTAGTTTTCCATCCTTAAGGTGGGACTCATTCACCACTGATGGTGAATCATTCCTCTCCCAAAGTTTTATGAAATCAAGGATCAATTCTGTAGTTCCATATCCGCACTTGTCTTCTTGTTGGGTTGACGAAGTCAAAACTGTAGAAAATGGATTGTAGGTTATCTCCAAGCTTGAAATATGATTGATTTGACTTGAAACACTTTGTTGAACTCTTGACCACCTTTCAACACCTACTTTCTTGTAGAATATGCATACAAAAGTCTGCAAACACACATGCAAAAGGGGAAAAATGGTTAAGGGTTAGGTTATAGGGATTTACCTTGGTTAAATCCCACTTTGGTAATCAAACCCTTAATGAAGAAATGGAATGAAATGAACAAGGAATGATGAATAAATAACATTAAAATGTCCTAAACTCACGACAACCTTGTTGAAGAGATTTTAAGAAATGTCAATGGCTGCTCCAAAATACTTGATTGATGCTTGATTGAATGATGCAAAGTGCTTGAATGTGACTTGAATGCTTAGTGAATGTAAGTGAATGAAGAGATTGTAGGAGATTGGGGAGATGTAAAATGAGGAGAAAAACACTTTTTTATACACACTTGTGCCTTAGTAACCCAATGATACCTCATCACAGGCCAACATAAGGTAATTTTGAATAAAAACCCGAAAGAAAACTTAAAATATTTTGAATTTGGAGCCAAGAGGGACTCATTTTCCACCCATGGTGAATGGGTCCCACCTTGGACTTGAAAGTGGGTGTCGGGAATTAAGTTGTATTTAATTTTGTTTGTTGGGTTTACATTAAAAATAAACTTAATTAAGCCTTATAAGGGCATAAAGTCAAATTAAGCATAAGAAATGTGTAAATAGTGAAATTAAGCCTAGAAAAGTGTGAAATATTGTTACAAGACTTTACAATAGGACTTGATAAGTGATGAAAAGGTAATTTTTAGGTGAATTATAATGAATAGAGTCTAGAAAAGTGTAGAAATGTCTTACAACAGTTTGCAATACTTTCACAAGACATCATAATTTGAATTCTTAGGACCTAATGTGCATGCATAAGTCACATTGTGACATTAAATCAATGAAAAATAGATCAATCATCATGAGAGAAAGACCTAAAAGAACATGAAAATGTTCAAGAGCCATTTTTCTATGGTACACCTGTTAACAATTATTCAAAAAAAAAAATCTAGAAAGTTCAAAGGAAACATAACATCTTGGAACATGCACTTACATATATCTAAAAAATTAATGGAGAAACCATAAGGGATGCAATCAAATGTTGGGATCACAAAATATAAAGAATAAAATCTTTTTTTCATAAATATGATACGATTAAAAATAATACACCTATAACTATCCAAGATTTAAATAGTTGGGATTTGAAAATCAGAATACATATATATTGAAATTAAATAAGAAGGATGGATGCACTTAGATTTGGGAATAGTGATAAATAATAATTCATGATGTTGCATAGAGATTAATTTTCTAGGAATAAAAAATTAATGCTTACAATTTGATGAATGCCTTAGAATCTCTAAAGTCCCAAAAATACTAGTCAATCTAATTCAAGCTGCTTAGGATCGAACCTAATCATTGTAGGAATGATTTCAACTATGTTGACTTGTAACTTGTAGAATTAATTTGACAAACTATAGAATCTTGAATGCTAGTGTAGTGTAGAAAATTGTACGTTCTTGTAAGTAGTGCAATTTCACACATAATTTGGACCTATTTTAGCACCCTTGCATTAAATACTCCTTTAAGTCATCATTAATAGGTCCCTAAGACCCTTTATTTTGGATCTCAAGGCTTATTTCAACTAAAACTTGAAAAAATCTAGAAAAGCATAAAAATTCGTAACCACCCACCCCAAAAATCTAGTGTGGGACTCATTTTCCACCTTGGGCATATGAGTCCCCCTAGGTGGGAGCCATATTCCAAAGGTGGAATATGAGTCCCATTTGGGGCTATTTTAGGGTTTGAGTAGGAAATTCAACCTTTTAATTCAAATTTTTGGTTGATGTTAGCTTTTTAGATCTGAATAATTGTAAATCAGGTGTTAATGAATATATAAGCAAGCTTCTAAGTCATTACTTCATCTAAGCAGGAATTTTTAGAGAATTTTTGAGATCAAAGCATTCAAGAGTTTTCAAGCATTCTTTCACAAGAGTAGTCAAGTTTCAAAATCAAGTAAAGTTGAAGTCTTGGAGCAACATTCAAGTGGTTTTGTGGGTCTTAAAGCTCACTTTCATTTAAGATCTACCATTCTCAAGGGTTTATTATGGTTTCCTATGGTGAATCATGATGGATTCTAGGTTGGGGAGATGCAACTAGCCATCAAGCCAAGCCTAATGACTTGTTTCCTTAGTGATTCCATCCTAAATTATCACTCTACTTCAGCTTAAGGAAGTTACATGCATCATCATGAATTATTAGAGTGATTTGAAATCTCTCAAAGTGAGTCACTGCATTCAAGCTTCATTTGTGCACCTCATTCTTACACATTAGAATAGGGTTGCATTGTATTTCTAATTTCCTAATATTAGAGACACTTAAGGTTAGGGTTTATGTTCACATTTGCATCCAATTTTCATCATTTCTATCATTTTTTAGCTACCAAACTAGGGGTTTGACCAAGACAAACCCCCCATAAGAAAATCAAGTATGTATTGTACTTTGCAGGTCTTTTCATAGGTTTAGATCTAAAAATCAATTTGGGAGAGAAGAGTAGGTGTTGAAGTATAGATCTAAACTTTGAATTCTCGAAAAAGTAGAACAAGACTAATATGCAAAAAGTGGCGTGTGAGTCCCAATACAAGCATTTTTTTCTAGATTTTTTTAGTTCTAAACACTCTTTTTCCAGATTTTAGTTTCAACCTAGAAACCTTTATCTAGGATTGGTACGCCCAGACTGATGTTTGAGTCCCGATGTGGTAAAATTTTAGTGTTTTTAGTATTTTAGAGCTTCATTCATCCTTCTTCATGTTTCCAAGTGCACACATTTCATCTTGAAATTCTCTATTTTGTTTTACATGATTTTCTATGTCATTTAGTGAAAGATTGAATCATATTAGGGTTAAGCATTAGATCCTTCATTTCATTTTTCTTTCCAAGCGACTTGGTGGTGAACCCCTCATTAGCTTGTAATAAGACCCTATGATAACCCTATTGCAAGATCTCTTTCTCCTTTGCATACTTTAGATTGAGATCTCTAGGGTTTTCCTTGAATGAGAGTGTGCGAAGATTGTTATTCTATCTCCCAAGCATAGAAGCAACAAAATCTTGTATTTCAATTAGGTCACTCTAGTCTTTAATATCCAAATATGTATAAGGGAAAATTTTAATAAATTTGGGGAATTTTTTAGATCATTAGATTTATGTTCTCCTATTTTAACTCCCTAGATGGAATAACTTTATAGTATTCACATTTTATTTGAAGACAATATTCTCAAGAATGAATATGGCTTATATGTATATTTTCATGCAATGAGTTCCTTTTAGGTTCTAAAATATTTTTTTCTTGATTCTTCTTTTACTATGAATTAATTGCATAGATCAATTTTTAAAATGAAAAAAATATAACATGTACCATATCAGCTCTACGTGGTTAATAGAAAAGGAAGATAACTTAGAAATTTAAATTTAAAAGTTTGAATTCCTTTGGTATTGACTAAGAGCAAAGAAGTGTAAATTCAAAGATCAATAATAGATGCACAAAAGTCTAGGTTGGCAATAAAATGAATCATCATAAAAGGTGCATCTAGAACCAATATAATATCAATTACATGGAAGTATGTACAAATAAAAGTAAATGAAAATAGATAAAAGTTAGAAAATGAACCTAACCTAACAAAAAAATATACCATTTGTTGATAGAAAAATATGCTAAGTTTTTGCATCAAAATATAATCAAAACTAAATAAAACATTAGGTAACCAAATTTCACCATTACATATAAATTGTGTTAAGATGTTTCTAACAAACATCTATCTCATGTTCAATGTTATCTTATAAGTCCCTCTTAAAGATGGACCAATTCATACTCTAATTGAACATAATGGTGGCTCATCTTACAATGTTGTCTAGTTGGTTTTGAGTACTCCCCATGTCATTTTGAATTAGGAGGTGGCTTTCTTAGGAAATTAAGATTACATGTATATACTTATCATAATGGATTTGTTTCAACTACCTTGCACATTTTGTAATAAAATTATGAAGTGGATAAATATTATGTGCAAGTGGTTCTTTTCATAGATTCAATGCTATTTAATTATATTTGTGCTTGCAATGCCATTAAACTAGGGTAATGATATTTTTTGATAGAAAGATTGTAACCATCTAATATATATTAAAATATTAATAATAAGTTTCACAAAGTTACAAAAATAATAGAAACTCATCCCTATGCGATAGCCAAAAACATTGAAATGAACAAAAAAAAAATTGGGTGGCTATGCACTCTCTTGCTCTCTTACGATTTTTCACCTAAAAGGAGAGAGATAGGCCCAAAAACATTGGTGGTTCACTCAAAATAATGCAAGTGTAATGAAAATATGAATGAAATGTGTCTAAATGAGATAAACTAAATGAAAATAATTGATAAAATATATTAATTAATTAATGGAAACTAAAAAAATGTAGAGTGTTTGAAAACAAACTATGTAATGCAAAAACACCTAGAAATGAATAGTAAACTCTAAAAGAAATGGATGAAACTAAATGTGTGCACATGAGATCTTGCTGGAGACTAGAAATTACTTCTGAAATGTTGTGGATCTTGATTTTTAGGCCTAGTGGGACTCATTCGCCATTCTGGGTGAGTTAGTCCCAGCTCTGGGAAACTGTTCCAGAGCCCATTTCAGATAAATGGGTATCCAAAAATGGAAAAAAAAACCAAATTCAGGCTTGGTAGTGGGACTTATTAACCACTAATGGTGTTTTATTCCACTTTTCAATTTCTAAAGATTGAAAAGTGGAAACAGGAGCTTTGGTTTGCATTGTGTGCTTCTCCAGGTGTTTGGTTCTAAAATTGTCAAATTCGGGCCTAAAAGTCACTTTTTGTTGATATTTTTCCTTATCCAATGAAGAGATGACTTGGAAAACTTTGCAACTTGATCGTCAATGACTTCCAAGCCCCAAAGATGCCTAAATCTAAAATACACAAGAAGAGAAGGAAAAATGTTGATTGCTAGGGCATGGGGGTTTGCCTTGGTCAAACCCCTTTGTAGGTAATTAAACTAAAATGATGAAATAATGTCATGAAACATAAAAAAAAGGATTTAATACCTTTCCATGATGTTTTATCTTGAATTTTTGCAACAAAACATGAAGAATCTACCCTCGAATGTCCTTAGAAGCTATCTTAATGATTTTCAATGTAAAAACCCTAACTTGCTTGACTTGAAGAAGAAGATAGATAATCAATGAATGACAAGAGTTGTATGAATGAGTTAATGGGTTATGAATTAGGGTTTAGAGACTTGATTTTATAGGAAATTCTCCTAATTTTCCTATAAATTAGATCCCCAAGGCTGACATGAAGAAAAATTAAACTTAAAACCTATTTTTTCCCGCTCAAAAGTAAAAAATGGACTTTGAATGGGACTCATTCACCACCTTGGGAAAATAAGTCCCATCTAGTAGGGACTCATTCACCATATATGGAGAATTAGTCCCAAAGGTGTCCTTTTGATAGCTAGGATGCTAGGAATTAAGGAAATAAGGTCTATATGATGACTTTTTTGGTTATTTGGTCAATTTATGCCTTGAGATGCACAATATGGGGTCATAGGGGCCTATTAATGATGATGTAAAATTCAATTAGGGTTTGGGACATAGAATTCAATGTCAAAGTGTGATTAAATACACTTTACAACACTAAAATGAGGTCCACATAGCCTAGAAAGGCACAATATCCAATGTGAATGTATAGGACACATTACAACACTAGACTAAAGTTAAGTTTAGTTTACAAGCCTTCTGGATTGATGTGAAAATGCAAATAAATATTTTTTACAATGTTGAATTAAGGGAAAATGGGTTTATTAAGTCTAGAAAAGCATGAAAGTCTTTTACGACACTTTACAACTCCTTTACAAGACATTGTTAAATGCATTAGAAAGGGACCAAGACCTAATGTGGATGTGAAACACACCTCACAACACTAAATAAAGACCTCACTAAGTCCAATTTATCATCAATTATTCCTAAATCAAGAAAGTTTCCTTTTTTCTATGGTACATTCAGCCCCCACTTTAGTGAGAGGATGAACTTGCTTCAAACTTGCACTAAAGTAGACATTCAAGAGAGGCCCAATCGTACCAATGTGGATGGTCTAGGATAATAAAGATCAAGAAGGTAGTCAATCCCCTAGAATCTGGGATCCTAAATCAAGCTGACATGAGTGCAGAAGGACACACACAAGGGTGAATGATATGCAACAAATCAAGATACAAAATCATGCAATGGCAAGAACGTAGGAAGAAGAGAAAGATGAAAATGAAAAGGTGTTTCGAGCTTCGACTGTTTGTCCAACATGTTGTGGATGAGATCTAGGTTGTTTTTCCAAAAATGTATACTCACTCTGAGGTGATGAAACTCTTGGCTATCTGTCGAGTGAGAAGTCCTATGTATACTCACTCTAGGGCCACAAAACTTCTTGTTGTCTACAGGGTGATAAATCCACAAGGTGGCTATGGGGAAAAATCATGACTCAGAATGGGCTTTTCGGCTCAACCATACCAAAGTTATACCTCCTAATAACTTTAATAAGGGGGCACAAAACTGATCTTTGAGCTCTATGAGGTAAGCAAAACTTTGTATGCTTGACACTCATAGACATTGTAAGTGTTGTAAGGAATGTTCAAAGGGATTTTTCTTAGTTCATGCACAAGGTATCATCTTAGGGAACACTGTGCTTAATGTTTCGAGAGGATGCATGAAAAGAAGTATCATGCTTTTGGGGGAATCAAGCCCAATGACTCCACCAAGAAAAGGATGTATCACAAGAAGAAAGAAATTGCACAATGAAATGTGAGTGGTGATGTATGCCCCCACTTTAAAGCGGTTATGAACACCAGTACTGTGAGAAATTTCATTAAAGTAGAAGAAGAGGATATGAGAGCTTACTCAAAAAGCCTTATGCCAAGTCATATGTTTTCAAGAATGCTACATCATGAAAAGGGGAGTATATCACTGTGTCATAGAAAAATGGCCCCTTATCATTTGCATGGCCTTTTAGTTCTTTTTTCATGGTGTTCGAACTATGTTGCTCTAATTTTATGTTGTAACATGGCTTGAACATGCTTATTTAGGTACTGAAATTCAAGAACGATGTCTTGCGAATGTGTTGTGAAGTGTTGTAAGACATTTATACATTCTTCTAGAAGCTATTCATTACAAATTACCTAAAAATCACCATTTCATCACTAAACAAATCCTCTTTTGAAGTGTTGTAAAGTCTTGTAACAAGATTTCACACTTTTCTAGGCATATGTTCACTATTTATCCCTTTCTCATGCTTTATTTGACCCCTGTATGCTCTCATATGCTTAATTAGGATTATTTTTGAATGTTATCCCAACAAATAACATTAAATACAACATTTTTCCTAACACATGTTTTTAGGTCCTAGGTTGGACCCATTCGCCAGGGGTGGCAAATGAGTCCCCCTTGGCTCCAAATTCAAAATATTTTAAATTTCCTTTGGGGATTTTATTCAAAACCACTTGATGTCAGCTTGTGATGAGGTATGAATGGATACTAAGGAACAATAATTGTATAAATAAGTGATTTTCACCTCATTTCAATTCCCATCCACCCATTCAAGCATTCAATCTCACATCATACTCAAGAATTCAAACATCTTACAACATCAATTCAAGAACTATTCAAGCACTTTGGAGCAACCATTGACATTACTTCAGACTTGCATCATCAAGGGTTTGGTACTTGTTGATAGAAATTGCATGTTATTACATTATCTTTCTCTTGCATTTCATTGTCTTTTTAAGGGTTTGATTACCAAAAGTGGGGTTTGACCAAGGGGTTTCTATTCACTAACCCTCAACCATTTTTCCCCTATTGCATGTTTGTTTGCAACCTTTTGTGTGCATATTTGAGAAGCTTTTAGGTGTTGAAGATTGGTTTACAAGTCCACTAGGTGCTTCAAGTCAACTAAAGTATATTTCAAGCTTGAAGAAGGTTTTTCTATCTATTTTCTACAGAACTGACTTCGACAACCTAACAAGCAAAAATTTCTAGATCTGGTGTTGCAGTGTTGTCTCCTGATTTTTCAAAAAAATGGGAGAGGACTGATTTATCACTTGTGGTGAACGAGTCCCACCTTAGGACTGAAAATCTGAAATTTGTTAGATTCTGGATCCTAATAGTCAGAAACCAACTTCTGCAAATTTTTACCAAGTAGAGAACTGATTCACCACCCTAGGCGAATGAGTCCCACTGTGAAAAATTAGTGATTTCATCTAGCATCCAAGACATCCTAGAATCATCACATTTTTCCTAGGTGCACTCTGATTTGACTCATCTCTTTCTGTTATGCATATTTTCTTCATTTTCTTCATTGTTTACATATCATAATGTGTTTTCAAACATAGTTGTAATTTCAATTTTGCATTCATTTTTCAGTCATTTAGATTAGTCAATTGCATTTAGTCATCTTTATTCATATTAGAGAACATTTCATACATCCTAATTTGAGTGAATCATTAGCATTTTTGGCCCTATCTCTCTCCTTTTAGGTGAAAAACCCTAGAAGTGCAAGAGAAGTCTTAGGGTCCCAAAAATCTATGTTTCATTTTGGTGAACCCAACTCTTAAACACTTTTCATTTCTGATTACATTTACAATTTGCATCTTAGTTCATATTTGCATTAAAATTCAATTAGGACATTGTTTTGTTATTGCATTATAGGACTTTTCATTTTGCATTAGTGAAAACTTAATTTAGATTTCCTTTTTGCATAACATCTCATTGAAAAAATTAAAATTCTACATTCAACATCTATGATTTCATACTATAGAGCATTTAAACCATCTTTAAACTTTTGAAAAATACTAAAAACCTTCACACAAACAACATTTCTGGCATTTTCTGGCATTTGTCTACATTTCTATTTTCTATAGTTAGATCTCTATTATAGTTAGCAAAATTTCTGTTATTAGCATTTTAGAGCTCTTAGATTAGCTTGCATTTGCATTCACCCATCCTTCGTGGTACTTGTATGAGTGTTTGGTGCCCTATTGATAATACTTTAGTGAGAAGAAGTTTTAAACTCATGGCATCTTGTGATAGCACTTTCGTTGTGTACCTTGGGATCTCACGAGATCCTAATCCTAGTATGGAAAATGGTGCATTAGGCACTAAAAATACCACTTATATGCCTTCACCCCATCCAATGAATGCTGACAACCAAAACAATTTTCTCCACAAGAAATGGTCATTAATATTCATGAAGACTTTGCACATTTACAACAAGAATTGTTACTTGAAAAGATTTCAACCACTTCCATACCCAATATTGAAAACCTTCATCATTTAGTTGAAGGTGATGATGGCTTGCAAGTGATGAAGAATATTGTCGAGATTTACAATAAACATGCCTCTTCTAGTACTCAATCTGCAAGAATTCTTGTAGGCCAAGGAGGACCTCAAGCTCCCCCCCCTTCAACCATAGCTTCCATTCCAACTTATACCAATCTGCATGTCCACATAATTATGCATCAAACTAATTATGCACCTACCTCTTTCCCAATTTCCACAAGCATTCCTACTTCTCTTGTGGCATCCCAAGTCCTTTCCACCACTTTCACACCCCATAGTATTCCTTTTACTCCACCTCACATCACCTATACTCCATCACCATTTTCCCTTCCACCTCAACGCACATACCCCAATCCCCTCCTTACACAACTCCTTACCACTGTTTAATCCATGCAACATCAACTTTCTACCATTATCCTAGGTCAATCAGCTCCACCTACATATCACTTCTGTAGTAGTCCTTTATCATTAGAAATCTTACATACCCCATTGCCACAAGGGATATAAATGCCTAGGTTTGAGAAATATGGAGGAAAAGGAGACCCTATCAACCATGTTAATGCTTATACAACTTTGTGTAGTGACTTCATCCTTGATGATAAACTTTTAGCCAAAAATTTTCCAGGGACTTTGAAAGACATTTCCTTAGAGTGGTTTTCCAACTTGCCTAATCATTATATTTGCTCTTTCAATGAATTGGTGAATTCTTTCATAAGTCACTTCCAAGTTTACATGACACCTAAAAATACAATGGCCGACCTCATGCATTGTAAAAAAAACACAGATGAAAAAGTAATGGATTTCATTTCATGATATCAATCTGTGTATGCTCAAATTGATGTCAAAATTCATGATGCACATATGCAAAAGATGTTTATCGAGAACTTGCATGTGCATATCTTCAGGATAAATTAACTATGATGAAATTCCCTTCGTTTATGCACTTATGCACAACCTTGTGTGAATTCCATAACTCGGTTTCAAGTCGTGATTCTAAATCCACTTCTAATCGAGCTGACAAACTTGAACACAACAATCAAAATCAAAATAACACACAAAAATTTTGCAAACCAAATAGAGGCTTTTTACAGTTTAATCAACTTCCTCAACCACAACCACAACCACCAACCCCACCCATTCTAAATCAAGTGGAAACTATTAAAGCAGTGGTCCCTTATACCTATGGGGATCTGAAGAGATAATTTACACCCCTTCTTGATACCCTCCATAACAAAATGAACCAATTAATCCAACAACACATGCTCACTTTGCCACCCGTTAGACCACTTGATCCAAACTAGCCATTACCTCCTACCTTCAAACCCAACACTTATTGTCATTTTCATCACCAAAATGGACATGAAATTGAACACTGCAAGCATCTAAAACATTTAGTTCAAGACCTCATTGATTCAGACCATTTTTCCATTGTCGGTGTTAATGATCAAGGTAATAAGTCCATTGCACCCTCTAACCAAAATTTGCAATTTTTCACCAATTCCATGCCTACACATACTACTTCCTTTGTCAAGGCTAGTGAACCTTCAAATACTGATGTAATGGCTATTGATAAAAATAGTGAACAATATGATACACCTCCTACTATTACCCAAGTTACTCCTATGGATAACCTTGAGGCTATGATATACGTTATCCCTTGTAAGGGCCAAACCACTAAATCTCTTGATATCACTTTTTTTGCTAAAGACATACTACAAAAGGTTCCTGATGGTACTCTCTACATAGATGGTAGAATCTATGAAAATCCCTCTAATGGGATATTAATTGATCCCACTTGTGAGAATGTGATCACAAAGGAGTTTCTAGTATTACATGACCTATATCAAGAAGATTATAATAAACCCACTGCATGGATTAAAACACATATTGGGTTTTCATGCTCTATGATCGGATCAATCGTACCCCCTTTACAGATAAGACATAAGACTTCAAATGTAACATTTTCAATTATTCCACAATTTGATCAATTTTTTTTGTGGCTAGGCCACCCTTGGCTTCACTCAATGAAAGTGGTCACATCAGTTGTTCATAAGTGTTTAAAGTTCCCACATCACAATGCGATATTCACCATACACCATAGTGGATTTAATCCTTTATCTTCCAAAGGTAACTTCTCATTAGAAGCCTTTTGGCCTGAACCCATGGAACCCATTGATGAACCCAAAGTATGCTCATAATTTTAGTATCATGGTGTACTTTTAATACCCTTGCTTTTGTTGTTCATCGTTGTTTAAACTCTTTTGAAACCTTTTATTGGGGGATATCCTATAGCAATACACTTTTATATTCCTGTAGCCTATCATGTTGATATGTCTATATTTATTACCCTAATTGACTTTCCAAATGACTGGTATAACGCATGTAGTTTTTGAATGATGAAGTAAATTTTATATGTGATTAATAAATGAATATCGTGTAAGTTGTCGTGCATGTTTCCATTCGCTTCTGTTGCCTTGTGTTTCGCAGGTTGTTGAAGAAAGTATGATCAACTCAAGCGTAGCTAATCTCGGCCTTGCAATAATGTCCATTTCCTGCATGACTTTGAGGAAGTTATTCTGGCGAAGACTCTTTGACCAAAATTTTTGGGAAGGAATTTAAATGTCAATTAATTTGGAAAGAGTGGAATGCTGAATTCTCTCTCTAAATCATGTTGAGGGGATAAGTTAATTTATTTAGTCTGTTCCTCGATTCCTGGATGCATTTACATCCATGTCTTTCTCTGTTTGGGTTAGTTAGTTAGTTGTTTTCCTGATTTAAATAAGTGTTCCTCCTGCACGAGTGAGCAAGCATAGTGAGATAGAAAGGATATCATGTAAAAGTTAGTATGATAATAAAAAACATAGTCTTTATGACAAGAGATAGAGTTTTTTGTTAGTTTTCATACGAACAGAACAATGTACACGATTCTAAGTTTATGAATAAAATTTGATGAAGTTCTGAGTTTAGTACTTGCATAATTAGTTGATGCTTGCTAAGGGGGCCCACTTAGTAAGTATCTGTAGTCAGTTAGTTAGTTGTTCATTTTTCTATTGATCATAAGTTAGATTTCATTTTTGAAGTTTCTGTGCAAACTCAGTCCTATATTGTTCCTGCAGTATCGAGAATCCATCCCTATGTCTGTTCTTGCAGCATAAGGCCAGTTCATAATTTGTTTCTCAGTTGTAGCTGTTATGATTTCCACTTTGGTTAAAGTATGGTTAAGTTTAGAGAACTTAGCATTACCTTCCTGTAACGTAGGTAGAATTCTTTCCAAGTATTTATTTCTGTTAAGTTGTGACTGAAACTAGTTCTTAGTGCACATACAGTGCCGCTCCATTTCAAGTATACGTTCCCTAGTTTGACAAGTAAATGAACGACCATGAAAAGATATTAGTCGCCTGCTGGAATGTCCAATTCCCAGGATAGGTTTTTCCATGATTTTCATATCCTTTTGTGGGCACGACCATTTTTGGCACCATTCCTAGGATGGTGTCAAGCTAGGAACCTGTCAGAAGTCATTTTTAGTAGTAGTTTAGTCTGTTATTCAAGAATTTTCAAAATCCTTAAATTCACCATTCATTCTATTGCATGCATAGAAGAAGAGATGCTATGGGAAGATTCCTTCCTAACCTTCCAACCATTGATAATAATCCTGAACCAGCTTATAATCTATCTGAGGATGAAGGAGACCAAGATATCAATCCATTTGCTGGAAACCTATTTGTTGAATTGCCATTTGATCCAACTGATGAAGAAACTGAGGAAAATCCATTTGCTCTGATACTCCATCAAGAAAATATGGCACATAATCCACCTGTGGATGTCAAAATCTACAAATGGTTAATAACTAACATAGACAAGTATGATTAGTATTCAAGCAAAGAAAACCTTCAACATCCATATGAGATATCTAACATGTTTTAAAATGCTATCCAATAACAAGATACATAAAAGCATACAATTAAAAACATGAAATCAATCTTTCCAATATTGGATTGGTGCTTCTATGGAAAGAAGCCCTTTCCCAACCCCTTTAGATAAGCTATTGATAATGATGGACAAGATCATTTCTCAAATGAAGAGAGTGACCTTGCATGATCTTGGAGATGAAATGCTAAGATTGTGGATCAAATCATGGGAAAAATCATTTCTCAAATGAAGAGAGTGACTTTGCATCAAGTTATGGATCGATGAATGAGGATTAAGGCCTTCTTTCATAGATTTCCTTGATGAGAGATTGGCCAAGAGGGTAAATGTGGGACTAAAGATCCTCCAATGAGAAGAGGCCACTTGTTAAGTGGTGATAGGTCAATGGATGTGGAAGATTTGGGAAGAGTGCCCATGAGAGGGAGAATTTGAATTCAAATTTTGCAATAAATTTTGAGAGGGGGACAAGAAAAATAGCAATAAATGCAATGCTGGAGGGACAAATCAACTTGTCATGTTGAGGGAAAATGAGGGTTTTAAATAAATCAATAAAATTGATTTATTTGTGCAAGTGGATAAATCTAGATAATGCAAGTGGGTGAGATTAGTATTTAATCATGGTTAGATTAAATAAATGATGATTAGGCTGATTTAATGGTGCTTAGATGATTTTGACTTTTAGGACTTTGATATTTGATTTATTTGAATTAGAAAATGATGGAATATGATTTTGGATTTGATTTAAATGGATGTTTGATTTATTAAAAGGTTGATGATAATGTTTTATTTAATTTTTAATGAATGACCTTAGGAGATAGGAATTAATGAAGTGAATCTGATGTCGATGAATGAACCTAATCAAATGCAGAATGTTAATTTTGCATGTCTACATTTTTCCCCTCTTTGAAGCAATGTACTTGTTGCATTGGTTCAAAGAATAAACTTTCCGCGATCAAAATAATAAAAATTCTAATTTTTTGAATGCCCCAATGGAAAGTACATTGGTACATTTCCCTCTCGAGAGATCGAGTGAAAAGATTCGATTTGAGGGTCGATCTCGCGATAAAGAGGTTCAAAATGGGTGGTTATGGACGACCATGCAAATGAGATGATTTTAAGATGCTTAGAATAACAAATCTATATTATCCTAAACAACTTAAATGATTATATGATGCAAGATGGATGCGATTGGTGATGTGATATGGTGTGATTATGCAATGGATGATTTATGAGATGCTTAGACTAACAGATCTATATTATGATCATGATATGTAGAATGTTGATGATTTATGGATGTAAGATGGATGCACAATGGATGCATGATGCATGTATTGGTGATGATAATTAACTATTTATGATGTGATGTTAGTATGGAAAAATGAAGAAATTAGATGATGACAAGAGGATTAACAAGCCAACATTATGAGAGATGATGAATGAGAAATGATGATGAGAAATGGATGATATTCTTATCAAGGATTGGGATTTTAAAAGGGTCACTTTATGTTTGATAACATGCCTAAGCACGATGCATCAAGGTATAAAGGACCGAGATGGCATTGTACTTAGTGTGATGGACTTTGACTCGACAAATAGATAGGAGTATTCTTGTTCACACTTGACATACGAAAACCTTGCTAGGATGCACTTTTACAAGTTTTAAACACCTTGGACCAAAACATGGAAAGGTATAACCAATCAATGTAATAGTCATCAAGCTATCCAAAACATCCTCCATTCATATCTAACAAAGCAAGTATTCGCCAAGTTATTTTACAAGAACGTCCAACAAGCATAGTAGACAAAAGGATAATGATCGTTGCCCCATTCCTATCTCTCTAAATCCTTCATTCAGATATCATCAAGAGGTCCTTGGACTGAGCACAATAAGATAAGTCAAAAGAAAAAGACAAAGCACACAAACAAGCTGATGTTCTTCAATACCGCTAACCAAAAGGGAATGTGTTGTTAAGGATAAGAACCGAAACTTATTGCCAAAAGATAATGCCCATTGTAGGAAGGATACATCCTAGGACATGTTAGTGGATGGCGGCACGTCATTTCGTTTATCCAAAGTGTTCCTTCTGATAAATAATGCCCCTTGTAGGAAGGATTCATCCTAGGACATGATGTTATCAGATGACTGATATGGAACTGTTTGGATGATGGACTATCGACACAAAGACTTGACCAACTTGTTTACTTACTGACTGAGACTTCAGACTTGACGCTTTTGAGTTTTTACTCTTTTAAGCTGCTAGACTTGTTTGTAATTGTTTCACCAAAGGTTGAGGATAATGATCACTTTATTATGAATGATGTTTATTTCAGGTGCAAGTGAGATGAGGCGGATAGATTTTTTCAAATATTTGGATATTTTTGGAGTTTTGCAATGTTTTGAGGCTATTTTTGGTATTTTTCAAGGTTTTACAAATGTTTTGTTTTTTGATTTTACAATGTTTTTGGGATTTTCTGAGATTTTGACCAAGATACTAACCTAAAGACCTATCATAGGGGCCTTGGGGGCTGATCAATAGATTAGCCTTGCCTACGTTATACACATAGAGACCACGTAGTTCGACTGATGACTTGACTGATTTACAAATGATGATATACATGATGAAATGTCAGTTTATTATGACAGACTCCTATAGGACTAACCTAAATGTCTCGGGGGATGATCAAAGATCAACCTTGCCTACGTTCAAGCTCAGAGACGATGTAGTTTGACAAGATGACCTTGTTTTTGACTTTTTGAATGAATTTTTGACCTGTTTTTGAATTTTGATGTGTTTTAAATGTTTTTGGATTTTTTATTTTCTTGATGTTTTTGGGATTTTCTGATGTTTTGATGTTTTTGGATTTTCTAATTTTCTGATGTTTTTGGATTTTCTGATTTTGAGGACTTTAAGACCATACATGAATCCAATCTAATGGGAACATGCCTCTAGCATGATGTAATAGGCTACTCCGATAAAGGCAGGACAAGCTATCCTTGAGGATGGGCTGAGTAGTACTAGGAGGGATCATGATACGAACATAGGACCAAGCTATGGTGTGGATGCAAGTGGATGAGTGATGAATGGAGATATGGATACGATGGATGATGGAGGGATGATGCCAAATAAGCCATAAAGATCCTGGTGGATGGAAAGTGCTTATTTACACAAGGCACCTATTTTCCAGGTTTTCACCGAGGTACTTGCCCAAAGTGCCACCGAAGTGGTTTTCACTACAAGACGGTTTTTTTCCTTTACTATTTTTGATCCTTTTTCTGATTTTTTTTTTGTCATCAAGATGCTTGTTTGCTAGGTTTTTGCCGAAGTAACCATTTTTTCAGGACTTTTTTGGATTTTTTGGATTTTTGGTTATATACCTTGAAAGAATTAGGCATAAAATTTTTTGAGATGGGAGCTATTCATGGGCTCCTGTAGAGGTTCCCCTTCGGGTGTTGATAGCTGATATGCCCCTGATTTATAGCTTGCTGTGATGATGAAAGGCCCTAACCAATTGGGTTCAAACTTTACTTTACTGCTTAGGTTTGGGACATTCTTCTGATTTTCTTTTAAGACCAATTCTCTGACTTGGAAAGTCCTTATTTTCTTGTTGTAGCTTTGTTTGAGTCTATTCTGATAGACTTGCAGATGATTCAAAGCATCAATCCTTCTCTCATCTAGTAACTCCAGCTCATTTAGTCTTGAAACCTGATATTGTTCATTTGTGACAAGGTTTTGCAGTGATATTCTCAGGGATGGGAGCTCGATCTCAATGGGGAGTACAACTTCTGATCTGTAGATGAGAGAGAAGGGGGTGGCACCAGTGGGTGTGCGGATGCTAGTTCAATAAGCCCAGAGGGCTGGATTAAGCTACAAATGCTAGTCACGACCTGCATCATTGACTATTTTCTTAAGAATTTTGAGGATGGTTTTGTTTGTGGCTTCTACTTGGCCATTGCCTTGGGGATAGTACGGGGTGGAGAAGTGATGCTAGATTTTGAATTTCTCACACAAGTCGCGAACCTCCTGGTTCTTGAATGGTGTCCCATTATCTGAGATAATGGCTTGTGGGACACCGTAATGACAGATGAGATAGTTCAGGATGAATTTTGAGATCTACTTCCTAGTGATATATGTCATGGGTATGGCTTTCACCCACTTTGTGAAGTACTCAATTGCAGTTATAATGAATTTGTGGCCATTGGATGAGGTGGGTGAGATTTTCCCAATGAGATCGAGTCCCCACTGCGAAAAGGGCCATGGTGTGATAATTGGGTGAAGCTCTTGAGCTGGAGCATTGATGAGGTCCCCATGCTGCTAACATTGTAAACACCTTTTAGCGTGATCATGTGCTTCTCACTCCATTATGGGCCAATAGCACCCCAGCCTCAGCAGTTTCTTGGCTATGGTTATTCCGCTCGAGTGTGAGCCACACGTGCCATTATGAACCTCAGTTAGAGTGGTTAATGACTCCTTAGCATTTAGATAGCGCAACAAGGTACCTTCTATGCTTCTATGGTATAAGGTATCACCTAGGATGACAAATCTGGATGCCTTTTCGATAAAGGTTCATTTTAGGCTCGACGGTAGGTCAGCGGGTGTGACTCCTATGCGAAGATATGTATAGATGTCATGATACCAAGGATCGCCTGAACCAACGATTTCACACACATATTCTGATTGTGGTACCTCGAATGTGGGGACGAGAAGTTGCTCAATTAGAAATTCATATTTTGGCATATTATGAGGGATATCCAATAGTGACTTGATTGTAGCCATGGCATCAGCTGCTCTGTTGTTGGTTCTTGGAATTTGCTTGAATGTTATGTCAATGAAGGATTCCTTTAGAGTCTCCACCAATTTCTTGTATGGAGTAAGCTTGTCATCCTTAGTTTGATATTCATTATTGACCTAATTTATGATTAACTGAGAGTCTCCATACACCCTGAGAGTTATGATATTCCACTGCACTGCTATCCTGAGACCTATAGTCAAAGCCTCATAATATGCTATGTTTTTAGTGCAAGGAAATGCCAATTTGTATGACTTCAGTATGCAGTCACCTTGTGGAGTGATGAAGAAGATACCAACTCCTGATCCATGTTGGGTGTATGAACCATCAAAGTATAATTTCCAATGGTTAGTGATATTGATGTTAGAGATGGATTCATCTGGAAATTTAGATACAAGAGGATTCTCAGAATATATGGGTGCTTCTGCTAGTTGATCTGCAATAACTTGACCCTTGATGGCTTTCGTCTCTACATACTCGATATCATACTCTGACAGTATCATTACCCATTTTTCCATTCTGCCTATGAGCATTTCCTTTGATAGGAGATATTTGAGGGGATCAATTTTTGCAATGAGCTTTATCTTATGTGCGAACATGTAATGTCTAAATTTTTGGGATGCAAACACTAATGTGAGGCAAGCTTTCTCGATGAAGGAGTAATTTAGCTCGTGACCGACCATTGTCTTGCTGATATAGTATATGGCTCTTTCCGTTATGTTTTCATCATGCTGAGCTAGTAGAGGTCCAAGGGCTATCACTGTTGCTGACACATATAAGATCAATGGCTTCTTTGGGATGGGTATCATTAAAATTGGTGGTGTCATTAGGTATTCCTTGATTTTGTTAAATGCCTCTTCGCACTTTATATCCCATTTTTATACTACCCCCTTGTGGAGTAGGTGTGAATACAGATTCTACTTGTCTGCCAGTTGTGCTATGAACCTTCTAATGGATTGGAGTCTTCCTTGGAGGCCTCTTAGTTGTTTTAAATTCCTTGGTGCTTCCATCTCAAGGATTTCTTTCACTTTTGTTGGATCCACTTCGATACCCCTCATGGACACTATGTATCCTAGAAATTTGCCTAATTGTACGCCAAAGATACACTTCTTGGGATTTAGTCTAACCTTGTATTCCTACAATCTGTCAAAGATAGCACTTAGGGTTGCTATATGATCTTGTATTTTTCTTGATTTAGCTAGGATGTCATCCACATAGTCTTCAACTGTTTTGCGAATCATATCATGAAATATCAGCGTCATGGACCTTTGATAGGTTTCTCTTGCATTCTTTAGGCCAAATGGCATCATGTTCCAGCAGTAAGTTCCCCATGGACAAGTGAAAGTTGTCTTGTGTTGATCCTCTTTTGCTATCATAATCTGGTTGTATCCTGAAAATCCATCCATTAGTGATAGCATCTGATGCCCTGCTGTCATGTCCACTATCATATCGATATTGGGAAGTGGAAAGTCATCCTTGGGACATGCTTTGTTCAAATCTCTGAAATCCGTATAGATTCTGATGTTTCCATCAGGTTTTGAAACAGGCACCAAATTTGACACCCATTATCGATAATCAATTGGTCGGATAAATCTTGCATCTAGTAGCTTTTTGAGCTCCATTTTGACTAACAAAGCAATTTGAGGATGCATTTTGCGAAGATTCTATCTGACAGGTTTTGCATCTGGATACACTGCTAAGTGGTGGACCACAGTCTTTGGATCAAGCCCTGGCATATCAATGTAACTCCATGTGAATTTTATTTGTCTTTCCTCTAGGAATGCTGCTAGGAGTTCTTACTCTTCTGATAATAGCGATTCCGCATAGAATGTGATATGTGGGGTCTCCTCTATTCCTAGGTTGACTGGGTTGCATTTTTCGGCCAAGACTGCTGACTTCTCTTGATGAATAGCTCTTAGGGGAAGATTGAATCCTTCATCCTCAGGCACCTTAGAGAGGTTTTCATCATTGAATACATCCTTTCTTTTTACTATTTTCTTGTCAGAGAGTGCCACGGTGTGGTTTTCACTCAAAGACTTGGATATGATTCTTGGTTTCTCACTTTTGCGACTAAAGGATTCAATCGTTTCCCTGTAATAGGCACGTGTGTCCAACTCCATTATAAAGCCTACTTTATGATCTCCATTTGGAATGTTGTCTCTCAATCCCATGAATTCTGAGAGTGCTTCATCATTTTTGAATGTATCGAGAACTGGTGGTCCTCGTTGGTCATAGTCGACCAGTTGGGGGTAGACTAAGTGGATCTCGTGATTTTGACTACCTAGTTCAAAGGATATGGTACTAATCATACATAGGGTGGTATATTTGAATAACCTAGGTAGGTTGGATAAGGTATCTTCGTCATCGCTACTAATGTAGGGCTTAGTTATAAAATTATGTGTGTCTGTACATGTGACTATTAGTGAGTGTAGTTGTACTATTATTGGCTGAGGAGAAACATTAGTGGCTCTAACCAAAGGACTTCGGCCATGTATGGTTATTCTCAGAATGGCACATCCAAGACCAAGATTTGTTATGGGTCGCGTCTCTAGAATGATAGGTATTATGAGCCCATTGTCATTTTGTCCCAGTCTTTGATTTCGGTCATAGCCCATCGCAAGCATCATTTGTAGGCCCTTGCTTGTCTCATCCATTGGTAATTTAGGTGTCGGTCTTTCATCTCGATATAGCATGTCAGATGGATCTGTCTCAATAACCTCTTAACCAAGGTCTCCCCAGCTTGTGAATTCAGGATAATCCTCAAGATTTGTTTGCGATGTAGAAGATTGATTTTCTCGCGGGCATCCCCGTGATCTAGGAGATTGCAGTAACTCTCCTATCACAAAAGCATTATTAGGGAGCCTATAACTTCCACAACCATCATCCTGGATGATAAGCTTGATGTCAGAGATGGTGGGAATGGCATGAGTGGGAGGTTTCTCTATTGTAGAAGTGGACGTGAGGGTGGCGGGCTCAATGTATGATGTGGATGGGCCCTCATCATTCTTTGGCACTTGGGGGATTTTGTAATATTTGGCTTCAAGATTCTTGCAATATGAGAATGGCTCGGGATCTCCATGGATGGTAACCTCTTGTCCATTATGCATGAATTTCACACATTGGTGGAAGGTTGACACTACCGCTTTCATCGCATGAATCCATGGGCATCCCAAGAGGATATTGTATGGCAATTCGAGGTCCAAGACCTGACATGTTGGCCCTACTTGGATAGGGAGCTTAATTGTGCCCTGAGACACTCTTTCTTGGTCATCATATGCTCTTATTGTGATGCCCTTGCCTTTGTCGATGGAATCTTCTGATATTTTCAACTGCTTGATGAGGCTAAGAGAACAAATGTTCAAACCTACACCTCCATCCACCAAGACCCTTTTGATTTTTAATTTGTTTACAATGACTTCCAAGTGAAGTGCGCGATTGTGAGATGGTTGGGCGGGAAAATCTTGGTTAGAAAATGTAAGGAGATTAGGTGTTATGATGTTTCTGACCATAGCTTGGAATTGCTCCGCAATGAGATCTACGGGGATGGTGGATGAGGCTAATGCTTCCTCAAGGATTTTTTTATGGGCCGATGATATTTTTAACAACTCCATGATGGAGATGTGTGCCGGTGTTATTTTGAGTTGATCTACAACACTGTACCCATTGGATCTAGATGAAGGGACCCTGCAATGGTGACTTTTCCGCCTCTTGTGGTGACTCCAAAATCTTCGGCATGGGTGCCTTTGATGGTGATGACCATGCAGTTTTTATTAAGGTTGGCAATAGCTGTTTTGTATACATGATTTACACTGCCTTTTCCTTTATCCTTGTTATTCCCTTGTTGTCATGATTCAACATCGGATTCGTGTAGATTTTAAGGTCCTGATTCCCTGTAGGTGGTTCCACGTTTATGATTCTTTTATCGATGAGATCTTGTATGATGTTCTTGAGTCTCATGCAATTATTTGTGGTGTGTCCTTTGATTTTGTGGAATTCACACAGTTGATTCTCATTGTACGAAGGAGGTTTGACATCAGGTTCTTGGTAATTCTCAAATGTAGGAGCTTGGATGAGTTTTTCATCGATTAGCTTTTTCATGATGTCCTCAAGTGGTTCCCACAAAGTAGTGTATTTTCATTTGGGGTATGTTTTGCGTTGAGGTGGTCCTCTTTGGTCATTGAGGTTATTGATTGTGGGATTATTGTTGGGTTGATGCGTTGTGTGATGAATGTTTTGATTTGGTGTTTGGATTTTTTGTGTGGGTGTGTTTTGGCGCGGACCAATAATGACCACCTTGGCATCTACAACACCATCATTAGTGACATTTTTGTTTCTCACCGACGTGCGAGGTTTATCATTGTAGTTTGATGATGAGCAGTTCTTTTGCGGTTTGTGATATGATGTTGATTCGCTGGGTTGAGTCACAAGGGCTCTTTCAATGCTAAGTGCCTTGGTGATCAGTTGATCGTATGTGGTGATACCCTCAATCTTGAGATGAAATGATAAGCGACCTTCAAGGTTGGCAATGATTTTGCAGACTTGTTGTTCCTCTAGCATTGTCCACTTGCTCCGGTTGGCCTTGGATCACCATCGTTGAAGAAATGAAGCAAAAGATTCATTTTTTCCTTGTTTTAGAGTGTATAGTTCTTCGAGACTGACATCCATTACAATGTTACATGCGTAGTTTCTAATGAATTCATCTTTGATTTCCTAGAATGTTCTGATGCCTACGGGTAAGCGAGAGAACCATTCTATATCGGGGCCTGCCAAGCTTCTAGGAAATAGTCGCATCAGAGAAGTATCGTCATATGCAACCTCCATGTAATGAACCTAGAATTCCCTGATGTGATCTTCAGAGTTTCCCATCCCTCGATATTTGTCAAATTTGGGGATCTCAAATTCCTTGTGGAATGGTTTCATTTCTAAGCTCCTATCAAATGGATAGGGACACAAGTTGCTTGATGTTTTGGTTGTTTGCCCTGACTAAAGGTCGAGCACTTGTTGTGATAACAACCTGAGTTGTTTCATTACATCACCTTGCGGATCAGGGGGTGGGATGAATATGTTTTGAGGTGTTGTAATCATGGTTTGGATAGATAGATTGGTTGGTGCATTGTTTAATGGTATCAGTATGTTGTGGCGGGCGAAGTAGGCTTCTACTTGCTTTTGGATGAACAATGCTTGTTGTTGGTCTTGTTGTTGTTGTGCATGTTGTTGTTCCAACAACACTTGTTGTTGTGCTTGCTGCTGCGATTGTTGTTGTTCTAACAACGCTTGTTGTTCTACTTGTTGTTGTTCCCACAATGCTTGTTGTTGGGCTGCCAATTCTGCTGCTTCTTGCTACTCTTGGCATTGCTTTAGTGCTTGCTGATATGCTTGCATTTGCTCTGCTTGTGCAAGAAGTTGTGCTTGAGCTTGCGCTTGTTGTGCTTGAGCTTGCACTTGCACTTGTGCTTGCACTACTTGTTGTTGTAATAAAATTTGTGCTTGAGCGACCCTTTTTGCTTGTAATGCTTGTGTGGCTTGGGCGGCTTGTTGTTGTTGTTGCAATAAAGCTTGGGCTTTTTGTGCTTGTTGTGCCTGTAATGTGGCTTGTGCAGCTTTGGTAGCTTGCGCAGCTTAAGCAGCTTGTTGCACGGCTTTTTGTTTCTGCACTCTTTGGTATCCTATTTGAAAGGCAACTTGTAATGCTGCGTCAAATTGGTTTGATGTGGTGAACGTTGGTGGTGGTGGGGGTGGTGGTGGATTTGGAATGGTGTTCATGGTGAGCGATAATGTTGTGTTGATTATTTGGTTGGTGGATGGTGTTGTCGTGTTGATTACTTGATTGGTGGATGGTGTTGTTGATGTGGTAAGTGGTGTCATTGATGTGATTGGCCCTTAAGAGACCATTCTTTGCAATGTTGTGGGGGTGTTTGATGATGTTTCCATTGCTTGTGTGTTTGTCGTTTGTTGTTGTGATGTCAACAATAAGTTTTGAGCATTTGGAAAAATGTTTAGATTGATGGTTGGGATGTTGTTTTGATTGATACTTGGTAGAGGGGGAAGCCCTAAACCAAGGAGTGGTGTTGATGACAATGGTGATGGTGGGAGAGGTGGAAATGTAAGGGGGGTGAATCCTTGTGAAAGTGTTGTGCTGTTGAAAATGCCCCCTAGTCCGAACATGTCTCCCTCCTCTTGTGAATTTGTGAGGAGGGGAATTTGAGGTGCTGTGTGAAAAGATGTTGATGATGGGTCATACTGTAAAGTGAGAGGAACATTTTTTTTGTAATGGATTATGGGGGATGTTTTGTTCCAATGTGGTGTTTACGTCCAAGTTTTGATTATTAACAAGGGGATGTGATTGAAGTTCATTGAGAAACGTGTTTCCCTTGTTAACGTTGGGCTGAGTTGGAGCAAATGATGTTGTGATTTGTGGGATATTTTTCATGATGTTTTGAGATAGGGGCGTAGATGAAATGGGGATGGTGGATGAGATTGGTGGAAAATATGTCTCTACTATAGTGCTCACATCAAAATCCAAAGGCAACTTGGCCCCTTGGTTTGCTAGTTCAAGCATGTACAATGAAGGGTTAAGTCTCATCATGATGTTGATGATTCTATGGTGGTCCGGATTTTGGAGCAATTCAACTATTTCTTCATGAGACATTCCAAAGGTGAGATCCTCCCCTTGGGTTTCCGCTTGTGGGTTTTGCGAAGATGTTGGAAGGCTAATTGTGAGATTTCCATCCCCAATGGGATTCATTTCAGGAGTGGTTTGGCTAAGATCACTTGAAGCGGGTGTTTCTTTGTTGGCTTCCATAGTCTTCTTGTATTGAGATCTAGTTAGAACCATAAAACAGGGATCAATCTTCAAGAATATGGGAAATGAATCTCTTGACTCTTTGGATTAATCTCTATTTTATGTCCCAAAGTGAAAGTTTTAGGATCTTTTTAGGGATCAAAGGTGATGATATGATGATGAATGATATGAATGTTTTGGCTTTTGATAAGTCTTGAATGAGACACTAGGCTTTAGGACTTGAATTTGATTGGATTTGGGATTTGGGATTTTGTCCTTGAGTTTGATTTTGATTTTGAACAAAAGGACCCTAAGATGTTTGATAATGATCTAAGGGATAGTTTTGTTCAAAGGATGATGATTTTGGATATGTGTGAGGAGAAGGATGCATCTACCCACACCTATCCAAATAAATGATAGTTTCACTAAGTATATGAAGAAGGATTCATCCACATACACTAAGTTAGAAAAGATGATTTTGATAACTTTGACTAAGTATATGCAAAAGGATGCATCTACACATGCCTAGCCAAAAGTGTTTTGATAAATGTTTTCAAGGACTTGGTCACAATGTTTTTGGATGATTTTGATTTTTTGCCACAAAGCCTAGTATCAAGGATAATTTCAAGATTTTCCAAAAGATGATTTGTGAGATGGATTTGATGTTTTGAAAGATGAATGAAAGAGGCTTGATTTTTTTTGATCCTTAGGTGAACCTAAAAAGACACTTTGTTTTCTTAGACCTAGGTATTGAAGAGCATGCAAATGCTTCCTAAAGACCTTTGTAACCAAGAAATGATTTCATTTGAACATTCATTTTTGGATTTCCAATGATTTTTGCTTTGGGATTTGTGAGTCTCCAATCACACATGAATATTCATTTTGCTTAGCTTTGCTTAATGGCTTTATTTTACAAAAAACACTTTCTTTGATTAAGTTTTCAAACTAAGATGTCCAATGTCTTAATTTCTTCAAACTCCACAAGATATGTTATGTGGAAATTTAATGAACTTAAGGCAAGGGTTTCCTATTGTTTACTTAAGGAGATAAATTGAGATATAATCCAATGTTTAGAAACCTCTAAGGATGTGGATCCCAAGAGAAAGAAATAACATATGGATTGAGTCAATGGCATTTATCTCCAAAAGGGTTTGAAATTTTGAATGATATTGTTAAGTGTTTGTTTGCAAATGTTTTCGAATACAACACTATGTTTTCAAACCAAGACAAGTACAAACCCTATGCATGTGTAAGACAATATTTGTTGAATCCCCACTTGGACAAGTCCATCTATGCTTATCTTTAGTGAATGGTTAGATGCGCCATTTTGTGGATGTCAAAATCTGCAAATGGTTAATAGCTAACATATACAAGTATGATTAGTATTCAAGCAAAGAAAACCTTCAACATGCATATGAGATATCTAACATGTTTTAAAATGCTATCCAATAACAAGATACATAAAAGCATACAATTGAAAACATGAAATCAATCTATCCCATATTGGATTGGTGCTTCTATGGAAAGAAGCCCTTTCCCAACCCCTTTAGATAAGCTATTGATAATGATGGACAAGATCATTTCTCAAATGAAGAGAGTGACCTTGCATGATTTTTGAGATGAAATTCTAAGATTGTGGATCAAATCATGGGAAAAATCATTTCTCAAATGAAGAGAGTGTCTTTGCATCAAGTTATGGATCGATGAATGAGGATTAAGGCCTTCTTTTATAGATTTCCTTGATGAGAGATTTGCCAAGAGGGTAAATGTGGAAATAAAGATCCTCCAATGTGAAGAGGCCACTTGTCAAGTGGTGATAAGTCAATGGATGTGCAAGATTTGGGAAGAGCGCCCATGAGAGGGAGAATTTGAATTCAAATTTTGCAATAAATTTTGAGAGGGGGACAAGAAAAATAGCAATAAATTCAATGTTGGAGGGACAAATCAACTTGTCATGTTGAGGGAAAATGAGGGTTTTAAATAAATCAATAAAATTGATTTATTTGTGCAAGTGGATAAATCTAGATAATGCAAGTGGGTGAGATTAGTATTTAATCATTGTTAGATTAAATAAATGATGATTAGGATGATTTAATGGTGCTTAGATGATTTTGACTTTTAGGACTTTGATATTTGATTTATTTGAATTAGAAAATGATGGAATATTATTTTGGATTTGATTTAAATGGATGTTTGATTTATTAAAAGGTTGATGATAATGTTTTATTTAATTTTGAATGAATGACCTTAGGAGATGGGAATTAATGAAATTACCTGATAAATGAATGAAGGTGAATCTGATCAATCGATGAATGGACCTAATGCGAAATCTAGTTTAGTTAATGAATAAACCTAATCAAATGTAGAATGTTAATTTTGTATGTCTACACCACCTAATCCACCTCCTGCTTTTGAGTTTTCCATTGTTTCCCAGCAAGATACTAATAACCTTAAAAATATTCCTTCTATGGCCTAGTTACGAAGGACCCATAAAATTTCTTGTTTGAGTTTTGATATCCTCTGTCACAGCTATGATTACACTTCAGATGCTCACATGATGACCAAGTATTCTTCATTGCACAAAGGCGACCATGGGCTCAACGACAAGGTATGCCTCAAGATCCTTTAACTTTTGGTAATCCTTATTCTAATTACAATAACTAGTGGCAACCTACATATGGCCCATCACAACCTTGGAATACTGCTCAACCTCACTGGCCTAGCTATTAGAATCCTCAATGGCAATATCCTCAAGGAGGTTGGCAGTAGCCACAAGGACAATGGAATCCACCCCCAGGTAACTGGCAGTAGAACCTTCAATGGAGAAGTCCGCAGCAATGGCAGAATCAATCCCCTGCCTTCCTGCATCCTCAGCAGTCACAACCACGGGCCCTCATGCCACCTCCTGCAGCACCTATAGCAAATACTAACCCTCCAAAACAAACACCTATGCCTACTCAACCATTGCCAAATCCTACTAATAAGAAGCAACAACAAGTCTATTTTGCTGACCCTAATCATTAGCCTGCCTATGCTCTTAACCTAAATAATATTAATTTATGTTCAGGAACTGTGCTACCCACACCATCTCCTCCCATCATCTCAGAATTGTCGTTTGAGGAGACTGACCAAGAAGAAGATACCAATGACCAAGCCCAACCAAATGATCCAGTTCAGATTTAGATTCCATCATCACCTAAGGCATCTGCTAAAGTGTCCCCTCCTTTTCAACATAGGTTGGAAAGTGAAAATGTAAAAAAACAAGAGGAACCTACCTTTGACATCCTTGACCTACTAAAGCATATATGTGTGAAAATTCCCTTGTTCCAAGCAATCAAAGAAGTACCTATCTATAGTAAGGCCATCAAGGAGGCCTGTTTGAAGAAACCGGGGAGGAAAAAGGACCCTCAAACTATCCATGTCATAGGCCAGCTCTCTGACTTAATGCTAGCGAAGCTTAGCATCCCAAAATATTTAGATCCAGGAAGCCCTATTGTGGAGATCAATGTTAATGGGTTGCAAATTAAGAATGCTTTAGTAGATCTTGGTACAGCTATCAATGTCATGACAAAGGATCTAGTTGTAAAACTTAATATTTCATACCTAAGGACTACACTTACAATATTACAACTTGTTGATAGCTCAACTGTCAAACCTGATGGGGTAGTTGAATACCTGGTAGTCACCTTGGATTCCTGGGACTACCCAGCTGATTTTATGGTCTTATCTCCAAAGGCATCATTGGGGGGATACCCTGTAATACTAGGAAGGCCTTGGTTGGCTACTGCTAATGCTTACATTGGTTTTAGGTTGGGTAACATGACAACATCTGATGGGTATAGCACAAAGAAGCTTACACTCTATTCTCTAGCCCTACCCCAACTTGAGTCTGGAGAGGTTGTTTGGCTAGATTTGGGAGGAGAGGAGGAAGCGAACTCTGTGGCCAATTTAATGATGATTACCAGGGAGCCTTTCATTGCACAATAAGAAGAAGAAGATATACTATCTAATATCTGTCTGAATAACTATGGTACTGAATATTTTCATTGTGAAAAAATTCCATGTTCCTTGCAGACTATTCTTCTTCCATCTACATCAACACATTATCCTGCAACAATTGACTGCTTACACACCTTGCTACCCCACGAGGTAGACATGCCATTGCTGTCTGAAGTATCTATGGTAGATTTAACCTCCCAAGTTGAGGTAGTTGCAGGAAAAACCTTGTGCATTAATAAAAACCTCACCAGTGAGCAACAAGAATCTATGATCAAAATGCTTGCCAGTCATAAGTCAACTTTTTCTTGGGAATATGGTGATATGAAGGGTTTAAACCCAAAACTCTGTACACATCACATATACATTAACAATGAGTTTAGACCTGTCAGGTAGCCTCAAAGAAGAATCAATCCAGCTTTGAGAGAAATTGTTAAAGAAGAATTGCAGAAAATGTTAACAGCTAGCTTTATCTACCCAATCTCGGATAGTCAGTGGGTTTCCCCATTGGTTGTTGTTCCTAAGAAAGGAAGAAAATGGAGGGTATGTGTAGGTTACATAGAGCTCAACTTGGCAACAAAGAAAGATTAGTTTCCTCTTCCATTCATTGATCAAGTTATAGATAATTTAGTTGGGAAAAAGTAATTCTCATTCTTAGATGGCTTCAGTGGGTACAATCAAATCAAGATTGCTCCTGAGGATCAAGAAAAGACTACTTTTACATGCCCTTGGGGAATGTTTTCCTATTCAGTTTTTCTTTTTGGTCTCTGCAATGCACCTACAACTTTCCAGAGGCAGTCATAAGTATCTTCTTAGACATCTCATATGATTGCATGGAAATATACATGGATGACTTTACTACTTATGGTACAACATTTGAGGAAGATCAATCCAACTTGGAGAAAGTACTACAGAGATGTGAAGACCAAAACCTATCCCTAAATAGTCAAAAGTGCTTCATGATGATGCAAGAGGGAATAGTACTCGGTCACCATATTTCTGCTACAGGAATACAGGTTGATCCTGCTAAGATTGAGGTCATCTCTAATCTCCCCTTTCCTTCCAAGAAGAAAGAAGTAAAGAGCTTTCTTGGCCATGCTGGATACTACAGAAGATTCATCAAGGACTTCAGCCAAATATTAGGTCCCTTATACAGTCTGTTGAAGAAAGATGCATATTCTTCTTGGATTGAGGAATGTGAAAAAGCATTCCTTGATTTAAAAGTAGCCCTTACATAGGCACCTATTCTGAAAGGACCTAATTGGTCACTTCCATTTCATATTCATACTGATGCATCAGATTATGCCATTCGAGTGGTGTTAGGGCAGAAGGATGGATCAATAAAACAACCCTCTACTATATAAGCAAAAATCTACAAGGGGATGAATTCAACTACACTGTTACAGAAAAAGAAATGTTGGCCATCAACATTACATCACTAGATATTAGATATTTGTCCACACTGATCATGCAGCAATCTAGTATCTCATGAACAAAAGCTCAATATCCGGGAGACTGGCCAGATGGTTCTTGCTATGCAGGAATTTTACATTACAATTGTGGACAAGCCAGGTAAATCCAATGTGGTTTTTGATTTCCTTTCTAGAATTCAAAGGCAAAATGAATCTGCACTTATTGAAGACTCCTTTCCTGATGAGCACCTATTTGCAATCAAGGTTATTCAACCATGGTATGCGGATATAGAAAATTATCTGGCCACAGGAAGAACTCCTCCTCAATTCTCCCCTAAGGAAAAAATATTATTAGCAGATAAAAGCTTTAACTTTTCTTGGATTGCAAATTGCATGTTTTATACAGGGCCAAATCATGTTATGAGGAGATGTGTACAAGCGGAGGACATTCATGATATATTACATGCAAGCCATGATGAGTTGTGTGGTGGACATTTTGCTACCAAAAGAACAGTAATGAAAATTTTAAATACTGGCTACTATTGGCCAACTCTCCATAGAGATGCAGCCAAATATACTAGGAGATGTGATAGATGCCAAAGGATGGGAAGACCAACTCAATCTGATGAGATGCCTCTATTTCCACAAGTTGTTGTTACACCCTTTGATAAATGGGGATTGGATTTTGTGGGACCAATTGATCCACCTTCCAATGATAAGTCCTACATCCTTGTATGTATAGATTATGTGACAAAATGGGTTGAGGCTAAACCTATGAAACATGCTAGGGATAATAAAGTAGCTGAATTCCTCTATGAGGAAATATTCACCAGGTTTGGTGTCCCTAGGGAAATAGTGACAGATCAAGGAGCACAATTCACTTCTACACTTATCACAGTCTTAGTAAATGAATACAATATAAGGCACATAAAATCAACTCCTTATCACCCCCAGGCCAATGGCCAGGTTGAGGTCACCAATAGGGACATAGAGGCCATTTTGACTAAAATTGTAGATTTGCATAGGAAGGACTGGGCCGCATGGTTACCAGAAGCTATATGGGCCTACCGTACTACTTAAAAGACTAGTACAGGATATACACCTTTTGAAATGGTGTATGGTAAAACAACTGTGATGCCAATAGAATTCAAACATAAGACTCTAAGAACATCATTAGAGATGGACATGGATTTAACAAATGCACAAAAGGATAGAGTCATGCAACTTAATGCTCTGGATGAGCTCAGAAGGAATGCCCTGCAGGGTGCTGTCATAATAGTGGTTTACAATTCCTGAGAGGAACGAATTTTAGCTGAAATCACATATTTTTAGAAAATATAATGATTTAAGCCTTAAAAAGTTCCATTTTAAGGATTCCAATTGAAGAGGGTTTGATCAAATCACCTTAGATCAAACCCCCCTTGGATAGAACCTCGCTAGTTTTAAACCATAACTATAAATGCTGTCTCCTTTACACCTATCAAAATGCTGATAAAAAATCACTTTGATTTAGATTTTGGGGGATCAAATGAATTAATTTAAAATTTATTTCAAATGATTATGGTATTCCTCAGAACAAGCTATCCAATGAATATAATTTTAATATGTTTTGGTTTTGTTATGTATTTGTTTTTTAGGTTTTATTAAACATAGGTTTTTCATTGAAAATGAATTTCTTTGTTCTTCACATGTGGAAAAATAGAAGATTATCAAAAAAAAAAAAATTGAAAAATATGAGTGCTCTAGATATTGAAGTCCTTGATCCAACAAAAAAATTAAATTAAATTTTGACATATACAAAAAATTTACGTGTTATACAAGGCCATGTCTGAATTATAATTTGTTTGACTTTGAAACTTGATTAAGGAAAAATTATTCAATAAAAAACTATCTAACCAAGTGGAAGCACTAGATATCAGAGTTACAAATCTAAATTTTAAATAATTAGAATTTTATCCTTCATGGAAAAAAGTTATGCAAACGGTGTGGCCACTTTTTAAAAATGTTGTTTTCCTCAAAAAATCTATTTTCGTGGGAGATGGAAAAGTGCAATTTGATTCCAAAATTTTGAAAAAATATTTTAGAATGTACGTACAAAATTTGATGAGACTCTAGTTTGCACCATCTTCAAATTCCTCACAGTTTAGCCGCTATAGGTGCCCGAATGTGAATATTTAGTTAAAAATAATAATTTTAGTGTCCAGTTTGGCCAAAAATTGTAAACCACTATTATGGGATCACCCTGCAGCATACTGAAATCATATAGCAGCAAAGGAAAAAGTGGCATGACCGACATATCAAAATGAAGCAATTCTCTACCGATGACTGGGCACTGCTCTATGACTCGAGGTATAAAGAAAATCAAGGTAAACTCACAACCCGATGGCTTGGCCCATATGAAATTGAACATGTATTTGATAATGGTTCAGCTCAATTAGTCACTATTGATCCTATTCGATTCAAGCTACTGGTTAATGGACACTATCTTTAGTTGTATCATAAGCCAGTCTCAAAAGAAGAATTCATGCAATAGTTTGTTCAAGATCCTGCCATCAATCTTCCTGCAGCAAAAGGCTTTAGCCTTTCTCTGGCAGCTTCACCATAATGTTTTAAATGCATGCTCATAATAAAGGTTTCCTTTTAAGGAAACCCTTTTCTTCGTTCCCACTCATCGCCACATCTCACTTCTTTATCTTCCATTCTATCCATCTGTTCCATCCATACATCTCATCTGTCCATGTCACTCATCCACCTCATTCATCTGCACCACCCTTAATTATGATTTCATTCCCAATTGTCATATCATACCAAATTCGTCATCTTTCTCAGCACGTATGAGCATTAATTGAAAGGTACGCAATATCTTTTGTTGTCGCATTATTGATTTATTTCATTTTATTCATTTACTACTATGTCTATATCAGTCATTATTTCCTGATCTCCACCTATTCTTTACTACATGTGTGGACACATGTCATATTTTAATTAGGGGGCGGGATAATCTATTTCACTTATGCTGCTATCACAACTATTCATATATGTTTCTTTATAATTTTCTTGTACTTTCCAAAGTATGACTGCATGTTTCACCTGAAATCACAATTAAAACTGCTTGTTTAAGTAGTTATAACAATTATTACATGCAAAAATCTTTTGAGTTCATTCTTGGAAAAGAAGAGAAAGTGACGGCAGGGAAGAAAGAGCAGAGCAGAAAAGTAAAAAGTTCATAAAAGAGTTTAAGTTTCAGCGGAGACAATTGTGAATATGGGTGGTCAACTAGTAAGACATGAGCCCGTAGCTCATGAGATATTGATGCAGAATCCTCGAACAGTTTAAGCATTCAGTCTTTGTTGTTGGTTGAACTACTTTTTGAGGTTAAATACTTACAATGAGGAAGCCGCAAGTGAATTTTTAAGAACTCTTTCTGAAGGAGAGGCTACAATATGGGGTTTAATAGTAGTTGTAACTGAGGAACGAATTGCAAAGGTAATTGAGCTTCTAGCTATAGGAGAAAATGTTTTTTCAGATGTTGTTTCTGCTAGGGCAGAATTTACAATACCAACTGATGGACCCTTGGAGGTCTCTAAGCAAGGATGCAAGTGAGTGTCATTGCCTCCCCCATATCTAGAATATGCTGCTTTCATAATAAGGTACTTAACATGTGAAGGCCATTTTTCTTACCTATATTCCTACCATTTTAAATTGCTGAGTCATATGAGACATGGGTTAGCTGTTAATGTCCTAAAATTTTTGTTAAATCTTTTGAAGCAATTCGCTTATGAAACCCAGAGAGGGAGGGATAATTTTGTTGCCCATCATGCCCTTATTAAACTGTTGATTGAAAGCTCCTTGAGGGATGTGTCACCTCTTTCCTAGTAAGAATTTGTTGCCCAAAAGATCCTGAAACTTCTAGAACCTCCTAGGGCACTTGCTCCACGACCTAAGAAAAAGAAAGAGAAAATAGCATCTACCAGTAGGGAAGCAGGGCAAGGGTCATCTAGTCCTGCAGCCCCTAGTCCTGCAGCATTCACACTAGAGTCCTCTGCCTGGGTGCAAACTAGGTCTACCAGTAAGAGAGAAAAAGGAAAAAAAAAGGCAGGAGAGTCATCTGGGGTGGAACAAACCCCAAAATCTGACCCTCATCCTCAGAAAAGGAAACGCTCTTCTCCTGCAGCAATTTCTCCTACAACAACGCCTGTTGCCAGGACAAGTTCACCATCATCTTCTGATAAGGTAGAGCCCTCTAGGAAATTCAAAAAGAGGAAAGCTACGAGAGCACCTCTGACAGCTACAACATTGCCAAGAAGAGTTTCAAAAAGAAAACAATGTAAAGTCTCGCCTGCTTCACCTCAACCTGAAGTTATCATAATTTCAGAGGAATCTGTAGGTTCTGAACATAATGTCTCTCAGGATTTATCTAAGAATGCTGCACAGAGTCCATTTGTTATTCATGAAGAAGAACAAATTGAGACAAGGGAAGTTGAGCATATCAAAAGGGGGGTACCGAGTCTCGATGACTTGGCTGCTATGGCTATGTAGATTTCATAGGAAGCACAGTCTTCTCCACTGCAATAACAGGAATTTATCCTATAGCAAGGGGAAGAATAGCCTGAACAATTGGAAGGGGCCAATGAAGCTTCATTACCCCCTGAAACCTGTCAAGCCATGGTTGTCTACAAAAAGACATTTTTGATTGAATTCTTGGAATATCTTAGAAACACTTGGAGACTGGTCACATTGCAGACCTTGATTTTCCACCACCTAGCCAAGACTGAAATGCAACAAAGTCTTTGGGAGGAAGAAAAGAAGAAACTAAAAAGAGACATTGAAGGGCAGAAATAGGAAATTCAGGAGTTAAAGGAGAAAATTAATGAAATGATGACAATAAGTGGTAAGATTATGGAGTGTAGACCACCGCCAAGAGTTTATGCTCTATGTCTCAAGGAACAATTTTTGTGGTTCTAGTTAATGAGAATTTCCAGGAATCTAGATCCTGTTATTCGCACTACTAAAGAATTCTATGATGCATACCAGGCAGCTCCTAATTGGCTAAGAATTTCTTTGTGCGAATTTTATTTGCATGGCTTTATAATTCCCTTTGAAACAGAGTGGAATCCACTTCTGTACATTGGTGACATTCATTTAAGATCACTCATGTCTTGGGCAGCAAACGAAGCTAATTATGGTAGGCAATTGGAAGCATATGAAGAAGCAAAAAGGGATGAGCCTATTCCCTTTCACCCTGAGAGTTCAAACCCATATACAATGTTGAAAACCTGGCTTACTGTGGCATATGGCCATAATAATAATACAGTCAGGATGAAAATATTTGATCTCAGAAAACAGGTGTATAATGAGTTTCAAGAATAGACATACTGATTTTGGAAGCTATCATACTCCATAATTGAGAAGAGATGGGAGAGATTGACTATTGGATTAAGAAGGTCTGAGCCTCATAGTCCCCTAAATTTTACAGTAGCTCTTAGAGGATCAAATAGATACATATAGTTGGGCCTTCAAAAAAGGTTTGAGTTGTGGTTACCCTTGACATTTAGACCTCCTGTACTAATGTTGACTCTTTATCCCTACCGAGCTATAAATATTAATGAAGATACAGAAGCTCGTAGGTATGAAAGGTGGCAGAGTTTAAGGGGTTTTTATTATAAATTCAAAACTTCATTTCAGGATCATGCCTCCACCATTGATTTCAGAGAGACCACTAGAAAGTTTAATGTTGGAAGACCAGCATCAAGTTAAGTAGGGGGAAAAATGATGAGCCCAAAGTATGCTCATAATTTGAGTATCATGGTGTACTTTTAATACCCTTTCTTTTGTTGTTCATGGTTGTTTAAACTCTTTTGAAACCTTTTATTGGGGGATATCCTATAGCAATACACTTTTATATTCCTACAGCCTATCATGTTGATATGTCTATATTTATTACCCTAATTGACTTTCCAAATGACTGGTATAACGCATGTAGTTTTTGAATGATGAAGTAAATTTGATATGTGATTAATAAATGAATATAGTGTAAGTTGTTGTGCATGTTTCCGTTTGCTTATGTTGCCTTGTGTTTCGCAAGTTGTTGAAGAAAGTATGATCAAGTAAAGCGCAGCTGATCTTGGCCTTGCAGTAAAGTCCATTTCCTGCATGACTTCGAGGAAGTTATTCTGGTGAAGACTCTTTGACCAAAATTCTTGGGAAGGAATTTAAATGTCAATTAATTTGGAAAGAGTGGAATGCTGAATTCTCTCTCTAAATCATGTTGAGCGAATAAGTTCATTTATTTAGTTTGTTCCTCGATAACTAGATGCATTTACATCCACGTCTTTCTTTGTTTGGGTTAGTTAGTTAGTTGTTTTCCTGATTTAAATAAGTGTTCCTCCTGCGCGAGTGAGCAAGCATAGTGAGATAGAAAGGATGTCATGTAAAAGTTAGTATGATAATAAAAAGAAGAGTCTGTATGACAAGATAGAGTTTTTTGTTAGTTTTCATATGAACAGAACAATGTACACCATTCTGAGTTTATGAATAAAGTTTGATGAAGTTCTGAGTTCAGTACTTTCATAATTAGTTGATGCTTGCTAAGGGGGTCCAGTTAGTAAGTATCTGTAGTCAGTTAGTTAGTCGTTCATTTTTCTATTGATCATAAGTTAGATTTCATTTTTGAAGTTTCTATGAAAACTCAGTCCTATATTGTTCCTGCAGCATTGGGAATCCATCCCTGTGTCTATTCCTGTAGCATAAGGCCAGTTCATAGCTTGTTTCTCAGTTGTAGCTATTATGATTTCTACTTTGGTTAAAGTATGGTTAAGTTTAGAGAACTTAGCATTACCTTCCTGTAATGTAGGTAGAATTCTTTTCAAGTATTTATTTCCGTTAAGTTGTGATTGAAACTAGTTCCTAGTGCACATACAGTGCCACTCCATTTCAAGTATATGTTCCCTGGTTTGACAAGTAAATGAGCAACCATGAGAAGATATTAGTCGCCTACTGGAATGTCCAATTCCCAGGATAGGTTTTTCCATGATTTTCATATCCTTTTGTGGGCACGACCACCCATCACCCTTGGCAAGGAATTCTTTTTCATAGCTTATCAAAAGTTTAAAACCAAAAAGATAGTCGAATTATCTCTTCATAATGCATCCCCGTCCACTTCGACCTCTCCTATATATAGATGAAACCATGCTTCAACGTGACTTTGACATTGAGAAAACCACACAGCCTCCTAAACAACCACCCCTAGATGCTTCCCAACCATTGTTCAAATGACCAAGGGAAAATAAAACAACTTTTGTCATGCCTCCTCGAATTAAATAAGCATATAAAGCAAAGGATAAAGTGATTGATCTGTCTTTTTCAATTTCTTCTCTTCTTCCTTCTTCTAAAGTAGAAGAACCTATGATGACTCAATCTTCTCTTACACCTCAACAACTCCAAAATAGAATAAAAAGAAACTGTGGTGCTAGGGAATGTAAGCATTGTTGTTTCCTCCTTGCTCATCAATCTAGCATGGAAGAAGATAAATAAAATTATCCTCCACCCTTGAAAGAAGTAATATATGACTACCCTCCTTCTCCTAACCCACCTCAAGATAGTCCAGTGCAAAAATCACAACAAAACAAACTAATCCAACAACCTCGACTTTTGATACATCCATCCTTAGAAATCACCCTCTGTCCTCCCATTGTCATTAATCTTGATAATGATGATGATGATGCAACAATAGCCAAAATAGATGAAGAAGTGCATAACAACTTACTCTCTATTTTCATCTACAATGAGCTTAAATGATAAATCTCCTCAACCAAGTGAATAATTTCGTATGACTCCTAGTTCAAAGCTTGCAATTATTCCTTTCAACAGTCAACTGTCCTTGCATTACACTAAACATGATTGGGAGGCAGATGACTTGTTAGATGGTTGACTTGCATTCACCTAACTAGTATTTTTATTGCTTGTCTCTTTTTCTTTTTTAAATTTTTATGTGTTTGATGTTCTCTCTCTTCCTACACTTCTTCTATTTGTATCTCTATTCTTTTCTTTGTCGTGTAGTCCTTTTCATTTTTGTTTTTTGTTCTCCTTTTGGGGATGACGCAAGGAATTGAGACCGAAATGTCTCCTTCATGTTCACCCAAACACTTTTTCACTTATCTTTCACCTTTTTGTTTTCTTTTTTCTTGTGTTTTCCTTTTGGGGATGATGCAAAGTATTGAGACCACAATGCCTCTTCCATGTTGGCCCAAAACAGACTTTGTTTTTCCTTTTTTTTTGCTCTCTTTGTGTTATTCTTCCAGTTCTATGTGCTTTGGGGAATGATGAAAATTTTGAGCTCTCTCATAAAAAAATTGCAGCAATGAACATACTGACCCCAAATCCATAGATCCCTTATATGTTGGGTGTGCTCTTTTCGGGGGGGCAACTTCCTTTAATTTATTTTTCATTTTCCTTGACATGACGTAGCCTCACTTTGAAACATATGACTTGGCATAGGGCTTTCAAGGTTGGCTCACATGTCTTGCTTTTACTTCTTGCATTTCCCTTTGCTACTTTAAAGTAATTGGTCACATAACGATGTGTCGAAATTCCTTTAAAGTGGTGGGAATATATTACCGTAATTCATTTGAATTCTTGGTTCCTAGTGCAACCTTCTCATTTACATGATGCGTTCGTCACTTTGTGGATGAAATTGGGTGTGATGTCCTTCATAGGTGTGATCTATCTTAGCATATTGCATTCGTCTTGGTGGCCTGATGCGACACACTGCATCCCCTAAGTTGTGAATATACTATTCTTTGATTGGTCCTCTCTTGGAGACATTAGACACAATGTTCCCTAAGTGACTGACCTTGGATGAACTGAACAAGACTCCTTTGAACATCTCTTACATTTTTACATTTTTTCATTTCTTTTTGCCACCTTCCATAACACAACTTGCATGACTATGGCACTTTCCTTTTTGGTCATGAGCATTTGTTTCCTTGTGGCACCTTGTTAAAATTATCAGGTGGTATAACTTTAACATGGTTGAGCGGGAAGTCCACCTAGTGGCGTGACTTTTCCCCATAGCCACCTTTGTGTTTGTAATTGCATACCAACTAGCATATGTATCTTACCTTTTGGACTTTCTCACACCATAGACAACTAGTTCCATTTCCCCAGAGTGAGTACATTTGGGCTTTCTCACCCTGCAGACAACTAGTTTCATGGCCCTAGAGTGAGTACACATTTCTCTTTTTCAAACAATTATCCTAGATCTCTTTCCACAACTAGTTGGATAGACGATCAAAGCTTCATCTGATTCACGTCAATGCTTGTGTGTTCCTTTTTCCTTATGTTCAGTTTGCCATGGGATCTTCATCCTAGGGGCTTGATCATCACTCTTGATCGTTGTATTCCATCTTGCTAACGTAATTGCATTTGAACCCTCCTCTCGATATTCGTGGCTACTTTAGTGTGAGTTTGAAGTAAGTTCATCCTCTCACTAAAGTGGGGGATAAATGTGACATAGAAAAATGGACCCTTATCATTTTCATGGCCTTTTAGGTCTTTTTTCACGGTGTTGGAACTATCTTCCTCTGATTTTATGTTGTTACATGGCTTGCACATTCTTATTTAGGTACTAAAATTCATAGAACATCTTGCAAAGGTGTTGTAAGACATTTCTACATTCTTTTAGACTCTATCCATTACAAATCACCTAAAAATCACCCTTTCATCACCAAACAAGTCCTATTTTGAAGTTTTGTAAAGTTTTGTAACAAGCTTTCACACTTTTCTAGGCATATGTTCACTATTTATTCCTTTCTCCTGCTTTATTTGACCCCTTTATGCTCTCATATGCTTAATTAAGTGTATTTTTGAATGTTATCTTGACAAATAACATCAAATACAACATTTTTTCCAACACATGTTTTTAGGTCCTAGGTGGGACCCATTCGCCATGGGTGGCGAATGAGTCCCTCTTGGATCCAAATTCAAAATATTTTAAATTTCCTTTTAGTATTTTATTCAAAACCACTTGATGTCGACCTGTGATGAGGTATGAATGGATGCTAAGGCACAAAAATTGTATAAATAAGCTATTTTCACCTCATTTCAATCCCCATCCATCCGTTCAAGCATTCAATCTCACATCATACCCAAGCATTCAAACATCTTACAACATCAATTCAAGCACCATTCAAGCACTTTGGAGCACCCATTGACATTACTTCAGACTTGCATTATCAAGGGTTTGGTAAGTTGATAGCAATTGCATGTTATTACTTTATCTTTCTCTTTCATTTCATTGTCTTTTTAAGGGTTTGATTACCAACAATGGGGTTTGACCAAGGAAAACCCCTATTCACTAACCCTCAACCATTTTTCCCCTATTGCATGTTTGTTTGCAACCTTTTGTGTGTAGATTTGACAATTTTTTAGGTGTTGAAGATTGGTTTACAAGTCAACTAGGTGCTTCAAGTAAACTAAAGTATATTTCAAGCTTGAAGAAGGTTTTTCTGTTTGTTTTCTATAGAACTAACTTTGGCAACCTGACAAGCAGACATTTCTAGATCTGGTGTTGTAGAGTTGTCTCCTGATTTTTCATAAATTTGGGAGACATACCAATTCACCATCTATGGTCAATCAGTTCCACCTTAGGACTGAAAATCTGAATTTTTTCAGATTTTGGATCTCAACAGTCAGAAACTAGCTTTTGACAGTTTTTCACCAAGTGGAGGACTGATTCGCCACCCTAGGCGAATGAGTCCCACTGTGAAAAATTAGTGATTTCAGCCAGCATCCAAGACATCCCAAAATCATCAAATTTTTCCTAGGTGCACTCTAATTTGACTCATCTCTCTCTGTTATGCATATTTTCTCCATTCCTTGAATATCATTATGTGTTTTCAAACATAGTTGTTATTTCACTTTTGCATTCATTTTTCAGTCATTTAAATAAGTCAATTGCATTTAGTAATATTCATTCATATTAGACAACATTGCATACATCCTAATTTGAGTGAATCATTAGCATTTTTGGGCCCTATCTCCTCCCTTTTAGGTGAAAAACTCTAAAAGTGCAAGAGAAGTCTTAGGGTCTCAAAAATCTATGTTTTAGTCACATGCGAGCCAACTTAAGGCATGTCATCCACATTTGAAGCCTTCTCTTATATGTTCATGAAAGGTTAATGAATAGCCAAAAGATGTAATGACATATGACATATAAGGATAGGGCTACCTAACCCCTTGTCCCCACTTAGTATAGGAAAAAGGTGAGCCAAAATGAAATGCATGCTAAAGTGAAAATCACTATCAATTAGAGGAATTAGGTGCCCCCTAGATAAGGAAGAACACGAAACTCCATAAAATATTGGATTTTACTACTCAAAGCCTTACATTCATTAGTGGAGTGTCCATGAACTCTGTGATAGGCACAAAATGAAGTCTTGTAATAACATTTCTTTTGAGTTACTGGAGGAAGGGATATCAAGTGATCTTGGAGGAATCTCGACAAGATACCTGCTTGATAAATGGTAGAAGATGTTGTTTGATTAGATGTACAAGATTTCATACCTACGCAAGACTCTCTTGATTGCAATATTTTTTTTTGTTCCTTTATAAGAAGATGTAAAATCTAACGAATTCAAATCACTAGTGTTTTGTGAGATGATATTGACACTAAGCAAAGATGTGTTGATTATGAGTTAAGGCATGGTAATTTCTATTAAAGGACAATAACCAAGACCATAAGTTGTTTGTTGTGTGATAGGATCAATAGGGTTGTGAATACCTTATTTTTTAGCACCACATCCTTTTCCACTATAGCCAATTTGTTTCATAAGTTCATACTCTTTTCCATAAAGCTTTTTCATTGCTTATGGGTTAGTTGGTAGTTGGTGATAATCATTGTCAAAGGTGATTGTGTAATTTGTTTTGTTGGCTAAAGTAGTTGAGGTGGAAGTTTTCGAAGGGTCGTCTGATTTTTCATTTCCTCTATTTGAATCTTTGTGTATGATCTTATACTCACCCATGAATTCATTTTCAAAATCCAAGGAACCCCAATCATCGTCTAATAGGTTCATGTGTTGTTGAATTTTCTTTTCGTTGTCCTTTTGGTGCACAGGTCCCACTTGTGTACTTGATGTTGATATGTTCAAGGTATTTTCTTTATTTTTCTCAAGTTCTAAGACACTGTAAGGTTCGAGATCAACGTCAAGTGTGTATACTTTGTTTTTGTAAATGTATTTCATTTTTTGATGAAGAGTGGAAGGAACACCTTTCATTGGATGAATCTACAGTCTACCTAGGATAAGATTACATTAAAGTTCATGAGGCATAACATGGATTGGTGTATTCAAAGTGGCTATTCCAACTGTTAGAGGTATAATGACCACCTCGAGTAATTTCTTTTCAACATTGTCAAATCCATTAATAGATAAAAAAATAAGGTCAAATGGTCATTTGATCAATGCCAAGCCTATCTAGAAGGCTTACAATACACGCATTAAGGGAAGAATCAGTATCTACAAGAGTTTTGTTTATCTCTTTTTTTTATATTGCGCTATGATCATGAAAGGATCATTTTGTTTTTGCACATCCAAGGAGGGGAGTTCAATTTGGTGGAAAACAATGTCAGTGTTGTGTCCTTGAATGATGGCTATTTTGTCATTTGGTTGCATAGTAGAAGAAACAAGAACTTTTTGTAAGGCCGTTTGAAGCATAGTGTGATAGGTAGGTGGATTCTGAAGAAGATCCCAAAGGGATATCTTTGTGGGGGTGCTCTTAAGTGGTTCAACAAGATCATACTCCCTTAATCAAGCAACACAAGACAAATTAGGCAAAGGTAAGGAAGTCAGGGTTTGTTGTTATGGGGATGGATTGTTTCTAGTGTGATATGTATGAGCAACGATAGTATGACTCAGTTGAGGTGGGTAGAGGGTGAATTCTAGTTCATGTTGAGATGAAGGTTGGTGTGATGGCAGATAAATGATGATTTTAGGCTGTTTTTGAGCTTGTTTGTGTGAAGGGGGATAAAGGATGAGTTGAGGTTGAATAATATTAACATCCCTTGGTGAATGAGTATCTAACATGGGATCTACATTGTCTTCGAAGGTTAGAATGTTATTACTGTCAATGTTATCTTTGTCTTGTATCGTGATATCCTCGCTAGGAGGAGAGTTTTTAGGAGAACAACAAGCCACATGTTCTTGACAAGTAAGGATTGGTTCTTCCAAAATAACTTCATCGCAACTAAGGGAGTTATTAATGGTTGATAGTGGGGAGATTAGGGGAAGACTCTATTTGATTGTCCATTGTCTCAGAGGTCTCATTCTCATGTGCCATATTATCTACCCTACTAGGAGAGCTTGTAATATGTTCATCCAAGGTTAAATTTTGTAAAGTAGCTTCATCACAAGTGGGGGAGGTAGTAAGAGAAGGACCATTATGATTTCCAAATAGATCTGCCCATAGGGTAGGGACATTAGGGAAGGGAGTGGAAATATTCTCATGATCTTGAATAGGTGTATCTTCTAACACCAACCTATCCTCTTTGCATCAAGGAGTGATATTAGGAGAAGAACAATTTTTATTATCATGATTAAGGAGACTAGGTAAGGTGATGTTTAGAAATGTTTATATGATCTCATCGTCATGGTGTGTTGTGTGATCATCATAATTACTTAGTGTGATGTCGTCTTCTTTAGTAATGCTATGTCTAATAGGAGAGGTAAGAGGAGAGAAACAACTTGAATTGTCAAAACTCTCATCAACTAGTTCTTCTAGTATTATAATATCTACGTCACAAGTGTGAGAGATAATAGGAGAAGAACAAATATGATTTTTATGATCAATCCAAGGTTTCTTTCAGTAGACTAACCTCATCCACAAAAGGGAAACTAGGAGAGGGATCAATGATGAACAAAAAGAGAGGAGAAAGGACCTCATATTCATATGCACTTAACAAAACTCTCTTACAACACGCAATAAGATCTAAAAATAAAACATGATATATGATAATGATAGATTTTTTTAAAGAAAACATGATGTAATGATTATTCTACAAACTTGAAATGTAACTATGCTGAAGTAAACATACAAAAGAGGAATGCAACTTTTCAAATTTTAAAGATTACCATGAACTAATTATGATATGTAACAATGTGAGAATGTAAACTTGAAATTTAAACCATGCATGAAATGAGCTAATTTAGGCTAGATTTAATGAAATGTATGTGACAAAAACTTAGCCAACTGATACAGTTAGGTAATGGCACCAAACAGAAGCCTAAAAATAGGGTTTTTAGATCTATAAAAGGCAGTTTTAGGGGTGAAAAGGGATCGATTCCCCCAAGGTGGTGAATGAGTCCCAGTGAGGGATTTTTTCAGAGTTTAAAAAAAAAAATGATGGATTTTGATGTTTTCTAGGCTGTAAGATGCAGACCTAAGATGAAAATACAAAATTTTAGAAAATTTAAATGAATTTAGATGCCAAAAATGCAACCTAAATGCACTTTTCATGAATGCAAAATTTGAAACCTAGCATGCAAACCCTAATGCAAGCTAGATCTAGGATGAATTTAGTGGTGAATGAGTTCCACTGCCATTCTTGATTTTATTTTTTTGCATTTTTTGGATACCTATTTATCTGAAATGGGCTTCGCAACAGTTTCATAGAACTGGGATTGATTTGCCCAGAATGGCGAATGAGTCCACCAGGCCTAAAAAATTAGTATCAATAACATTTTAGAAGTCATTTCCATTCTCCAGCAATATCTCAGGTGCACACAATCAATTTCATTCATTTTGGTTACAGTTTACTATTCATTTCTAGGTGTTTTTGCATTACACAATGTGTTTTCAAGCACTCTACATTTCCTTAGTTTCCATTCATTAATCAATATATTTTATCAGTTTGTTGCATTTGGGACATTTCATTTAGACATATTTCCATCATACTTACATTAGTTTGAGTGAACCACCTAGATTTTGGTGTGGGATATATCTCTTTCCATTAGATGAAAGACCCTAATTGAGCAAAAGAGAGCCATAGCATCCTACACCATAAAATTTATGATTTATGAAAATAGACTAGAAGGAAACATCATTGTCACAAAATAGCACCCAAAAGTACACCCAAGAATAGTAGTGAACCACATGCCTCTGTAACACACATTAGTCGAGCACAACATCATCATCCTCAACTAACCCAAGAGAGCAATGAATTGTTATTGTTTTTGAGAAGAAAATAATAATATTAATTTTTAAATATGAAAAAATTACATAAAGATTTCCATACTATAAGAACTATCCCAAAAACCTATAGAATAATAAATTATTTTAACAAGCTCCTATCTTCTTGCTTAAGAATTCTTAATCTATGAGTAATTTGAAAACTTCATCTAATGATGGAGAACTTATACTCTAAAAAGAGCGCTTACAAGTTCAAATCTTGCAGGGATAAGGAATGTGCACCTCATATTTGAAGCACACAATTGTGTGCCTTGTACATACTAGAAATATGAGATAGTCCCATATTCTCAAACCATCTGTAGACCAAAATAAACTATAAACTACCCTTTCCTTTCCTTTCATCTATCACTCAATGAGTGTACAGAAGACTTTGTCTTCTTCCAGATGTTGAACATATATTTTATTTATATTTTGCGTGCATAAAATGCATAACAAAGCCATTAACGATCTCCTACTTAAGCTAATGAGATCAAATCACTGTAACCACTTTGTTTTTTCCTTTAATGGTGGGAGTCTCCGGAGTGTTTTTTCCTTTAATGGTGGGAGTCTGCGGAGTGTTTTCTCGTTTAATGGTGGGAGTCTGCGGAGGGTCAACCCCAGATTGGAGGCATATAAAAGCTCTCTCCAATTTTCTTAAAGCTTAATCTGTCGATGCAAATACTCTTATCATTTAACACAAAGATGAACAAAAGCGTACAATACCACTTCTTTCGCTTATCATTTATTTGGAGGTTACTGCATGGCTATATACTGTAATAATAAATTTTCAAAATTTAACTTTTAATCATTAAATTGAAAACTATTTAAAAATAATCATAAATTACTACATTTAAATTTAAATTTGTAAACGATTTTATCATCTACATGCATGACAGTGCTCTATTAACAGCCTTTTAAAGGTCTAAATGACAGTGCTCTATCTTCTTGCACGCAGTACCATGAATGTGTAAAGGATACATTTATAATAATGTTATATTTTCTAAATATTATTAATAATATTTTCAAACACCAAATCCACATGCTAACAATTTATCCAGAGCTTATCACACAGATCAAACGTGATATTTAAGTTGGGTTACAGATTTTAGGAGTCAAGGGATGGATCACGGCATGATTAATTTCCCACGAGAGCAAAGACGTGCTTTTCCCACCCATCTCCCATTTAGAACTTTGTGCGCAGTAAGTACATTTTCAAGTGGATGAAAACATTAACATTCTGTATTATAATTGGTGTCTCCGTGTCGGCAGGGCACTGTTTTTGGGGAGTTGTCATTCATAGGGACGAGAGATAAAATAACGTCGTCATCCCATTTCTCTCTTTTGTTTTGATATTGAAGACAGTGGATGTTAATTCCGAGGAATAATATCACCAATGGAGAAAGTAAATAGCGACTGATGCCATGGCTCTTCAGTTTCAAAAAGAAGAATTACATATGCTTTGATTTGACATTAATCTACTATTGGTTCCTGGGTCCCTCGGTATTATTTTCTACTAGAGCACCGTAAATGATTTGTTATGTTACTTGCAAACTAAAAAATAAACCGCCCACTTCTATTCTAATTTTATATTCTTAGATGATTTTTAAATGATTTTTAAAATAATATGAAGGTGACTTTTCAAGCTGTGATTGATTCCACTTACTTCGAGATACATAAAATTGCGGGTTCCATCTCTTGAACTCTAGTGTAAAGATTAGAAGTGGTACATAGGTATCCCTTTAAAAATTTATAGGCCTTGTAAAAGCTACTTGGCTTTTTTTTATATTTGCCTATGGTTGAAAAACTTACCATTGTCGCCAACTTTAGTCTTTTTTTAGAACTTGGCATCATCAATTTATATTCATTTGGTCCACTATGTTGGAACCTAAATTGGTCTAGTTTTGCTAATGCATTCTCTATCAAGGTGTTCCAATGGAAAATCAACTCTTGTACATGGGCATCCCTTGCCCTCATTTTTCCTTCTACAAACATCTGGAGAGCCTCTAAAAATTATTTAGACTTTTTCCTTGGGAAGAAGAAGCTTAGAGTTAGATCAATGACCTTTTCAAACCATTCCATCCCTCCCCATTAGCTTTGACCTGCTTTTAAGGTGGATATTCTCTTCTATATTTGGAAGATTTAAATTATGTTTTATTTTCCAATTTTAATATAGATGTTCATTTCTCTCTACACCAACCCTATGATTTTCTCTAATATTTTCACGTAGATTCAAGTTCAAGATAGTAAAGTTTCACTTAAGTTTGTTAACCTCTAGGAGTTGCTAGATGAGGGGAAATGCTCTCTATACTATTTCTAGGGTGCTTTTGAACTTTTCCTCTCCTTCGAGGGTTTGTCAATGTGGTCGTAGTTAGCCTATCAAGAGAGGTCATAGATCTCAATTCAATGGGGTTCAGGCTCACAATTATTAGGTCTTTAATTCTTATGGATGGTGCAATCCTCCTAGGTAGCCCTCTATACAACCTTCTACATCTTCACAGATATGTGGGAAGGCTAGTTAGTCAAGTTTTGACAAGTTTACTCATTTGTAACTTGTAATATCTCTAGTTCACACACAACCAATTGAAGACACTCTTAAGGAGGAAGCAACACTCACTAGTTGGGAACCCATTTATGAGACTACCATCATTGATGTTTGGGGTCTAAATCTTGATGATAAAGATCCTCTTAATGTCAACATAACATTAGTTGCTCAATTATGTTGTTTATTTTCATCTTTTCTTTGGACTTGGTGGTACTTGAATATGTGGGCATGCCTTTCTACCAACCTAGCTTTTTTATCAAAATTGTACTATTTTAATTTCAATATAAATTAGGAAATTTTAAAATTAAATTATATATGAGATTACATTGCTATTTGAAAATTAAGAGGGATAAATGATTTGTTAGTGTTTATATTTTAGCAATGTTTTTATTTTGATCATATTATTATTTTTTTGATGCATAAGCAATATTTTTGTATTAAGTTAAAAAGGAAAATTTACATAGTGAGCCCATTGAGTGAGATTTTTTGAGTTGCCCCAACATATCAGCAGAGAACCCAACCAACACTACCCATACTAACAACAACCACCCCTATATAATCATACTAAAATGTCCGTGTAGGGACAGACATTCTGAACTGGAGACAACCAAACATAGCTATAACAATTACCAAAAGGTTGGGCATGTGCAGGATCATGGTATGCCAAACAGGCCCTTAAGTGGCAAAAAATTCAGAAAAATCAGTGTTAGGCAACTTGACGTAAATATTTGAATAAGTTATCTATATTATTTCAAAAATATGTAAGAAAATAATTTGTAGAAAATTGAATTTAGTTTCTAAAATACTAGGTTTATTTAAAAATAAATAAAATCTATTTGGTGAAAATTTGAAATTTCAATGTAGTAGTACTTAAATTTTAGCGAAAAAATAAGAAGTAGGTGTCTGTCTGACCACCCTAACCATAATAAAATGATAAAAAAAAATTGTAAGATTTTATATATAAGTAGAGGACTCATGTCCAGATGTGATGCATATTTTTTTGTAACTTTTTTCCAAGTAAATAATTAATTATGAATTTTTTATTACAACTTTTAGAAAATATAAAAACTCGTATGTCTGACCACCTTAACTTGGTCAAAAATTCATGAAATTTAATTTTTCTTTTTTTAATCCTATAGTATGTAAAGAATAGAATGTGATGCATATTTTGGATTCAAAAAATATGATATCATTTGAAAGTTATAGATGTTTTTCAATCAGCCTATCGATGAGGACTTTAGTCATAATTCTAATAGAAAATGAATAATAATTATTTATTAAATTCAAATTAAATCATAATTTATATTTCTGAAAAGCTGAGAATCTCCTCTAAAAACCCTTTTCGTTTCATTAATTTTGGGTGAAAAAAAAGTCGTCAGCCACATACCCTACAAATATTGCCACTTTTTGGCATACCATGATCCTGCACATACCCGGTTATATCAACCATCCAAGAGACCAAAAACTAGACCCATAACACCTTACATATCAAGAAGATTTTTAAACAGACCCCACCCCAAACCTGTCCACTTCTAAGAAGTCATTAGCACAGGAAAAAGCATGGAAATTTGGTACCCAATGACCATGAGGCAAAGGAGGAAGCTTAAGCACACAAAGTAGGTAATCCAATGGAACTGACACCAATTTCCTTGTGAACTACAAGGGCCATTCCTTTCAAATCCAATAGGAAAGGATAATATTTGATCACCTCTCCTGGCACATAGAGCAAGTGCATGTCCCACAACCTACAGATTACCATACCAAGCAAGGCTGCATACAGTGTAGCATCTAAACCCAGCAATAGATCCACATAGAAGAGTTTTTTAGCTGTGCCTCAACCTCCTTTTTACCCAACCTTATTTTTAGCACGGATGCCAAGAAGTGAGATGTGATATCTATATCGAACCTGTGAGACTCATCGTCCTCCAAATAACTCTTCCCTAGAATCATCTTTACCATTGTCAACACCAAAGTGTCATATTGCTTGAGAATTCTTTTGTGACGTTAGTATGTAATTGATCAACAAAATGTCGTTTGGCTTCCAAAACTCAACAGATGAATTTGAGTAGCCATCCCAATGCTTGTAAGAGTCTTTGAAGATATTCTGACAATGGACTTCAACCTCTCCTCCATTGTTGAAGCACAACCAAAGACTCTCACCACCGATACCTTACCAAGCTCAAATGCTACATAATTCCCAGTGATGGAAAAAGGAGAGCCTTACCAACCATAAATAATGTGAGGGTGATTTTTGTCATATCACACCATAATGGAAATGGTAGATTTTAACCATGACATGCATAATGTCATCCCAACTCCACCGCTGAGGCACCACATAGCATGAAAGGAGAGAATTTGCAAATCCCAAAGATAATTACCCAAATGTGTGCTTTGTAAATCACCTGATATTGGCATTATTATGGAGATATTATGGATGGATATGGTAAGTTTTGGTTCCTTCTATGACAAGTTCGCTAGCTCCTCACCTTACTTTTGAGTTGGTGCCACATGTAAATACAAACAAGATTTGCTAGGTTATCTTGCCAAGTGTAAATTCCATCATGTCCTAAGGAAACGTTGGCCTTTCCACAAAAGAATATGTGGAAAGGCGCTCACCCATCCACCCACTTTAAAGATCATATTATTATTATTTTTCTTTAGGTGGCTTAAAAGTTCATTAATTGAGTTGTTATTGTTGGTGTTGAATATTTGATAGTGCATGACCATAGGACGACTATCAAAGCAACATAGGGAGCTTAGTTCTAAATTATTTGGTGAGGCATGTCCTCTAAAATACCCCTAGATATGGTTCTCTTCCATTCTAAAATATGATAGTGCTTGTGATTGACTTGAAATTTTCATCTTAATTAGTTATATTATTCGAGGGGTTCCCCATAAAAACATGCTTAAAGAATGGGTGATTGAGGTGTTGTCCCACAAGCCCCGATCCACCTTGATGATGCACAAAATCTTCTTAATGATGCTCATCCCAAAATAGAAGAGGGTTGATAAATAGATGTTAATGTAAAAAAAATTGTAATGCTAGGAATGGTAGTGTACCACGTGATATGTCCATTTCTAATGGTGGTTATCCACCTATAACTACTTGATGGTAATCATTTAAAAATTCAACACAAGAAAATTTGTGTTCCCTCACATGGAAATTCATCCAATGAGGTAAATAATTCTAAGTTCTTAAAAATATCATTATTGACATTTGTGTTATCTTCTACGAAAAAATATATTATTCACTCTCCAAGTCCTTTCCCTTAGTTTTCCAACATTTTTCTAATGGTAAATTTAGGAATTAAGAAGGAAACTGTGTTCCATATAAAAAAGGACATAATTCACTGATAATTAAGCTAGGTAGTTTCAATGTCTCCTTTGATAATGAATTCTTGCAAAAATTATGTTGTTCTTGATAAGCTAGATAGCAAGGGTATGACTCTTGACTCTTGCGAATGAATATTTTCTCCTAGTATGTTCAAAGTTTGATAGACTTTACAAAAACAAATTATGCAAGAAACTCGATAAATGCTCTAGTTGCAAAAATGAGTTAAATTCGTATAATATTTGATTTAGTTCCAAATTTTGGTTGGAAATTTTTTCAAATGGTTGTAAAAATTCCATTCCTACATGGTGATCTAAAGGAAGCAATTTACATGCAACAATCATAAGGATTTGTTAAAAGTAGTGAAGACCATCTAGTGTGTAGGATAAAAAAACCATTATATGGTTTTAAACAAGCTCCAAGGGCATGGTACTCCAAAATAAATTACTAATTTATATATAGAGGATTTAAAAGAAGTAAAGTTGGTCCATATGTGTATGCTAACCATAGTGATGATAAATATTTTATTGTAATATATATGGATGATTTGATCATTACAATAGATCACACACAAAATATTTAAAAATCAAGGATAAACTCAAACAAGATTTGAAATAATTGATCTAGGGTTGATGCACTATTTTTTGGGCATGCAAGTATGGAAAGAAGGAAGGATCATTATTTCTCAAACCAAATATGCTCTTGATGTATTGAGAAAAATTAATATGAGTGATCATAAACCATCTAATACACCATGTGAAGTAGGTTTAAAATTGAGTGCTAATTCTACTAAAAAATTGTGGATGGAAAATTGTATAGACAACTAGTTGGGATTCTTTTGTATCTAACCATAACTACACTAGATATTGCTTTCGTAGTTGGTATTGTATCTAGGTACATGGAAAATTCACACACTAAACATTGTAAAGAAATTAAAAGAATATTAAAATATATCAAAGGTACTTATCAACTTGGAATTGAGTACAAATATGGAGGAGAGCCTTCTTTAGTTGGGTACACAAATTTTGATTATGAAAATGACATTGAATATGTTGGTTCGTCAAAAGCATCTCAAAAAGCACTATGGCTTAGAAGACTACTAAAACACAACATCCACAAGTTTGTCCAACTATCATATTTTGTGATAATAAAAAACACTAGATCAAGCTAGTGAAAATCCTATATATCATGCTAGATCCAAGAATATATAATAACATCATCACTTTTTCATGGCTTGATTGAAAATCAAGTGGTGGAGTTTAGATTTTGTGGAACAAAAGGTCAAATAGTTGAGATATTTACAAAAGAACTAACTATAGTGAAATTTGTCAAATTTAGAAACTCGTTACATCTCAAGGAAGTTGTTGTCTAATATAATAATTATGATAATTATTGTCTCCAAAAAGAATTTGGGGGGGTGGCGTGGGGGCCTAGGGGGGGGAAGGGGTAGGGTGGCGGTGTTGGAGATAATGTTTATTTAAGGAATGCATATAAAAATTCTTCATGGTAAAGATAATATTTATCTAAATAGTATGGAATATTTCAGTATATGCAAACTTCCATTTTCTTCTATATTTTTCCTTCTTAGAGACTTCTATTAGCCATTCTATGATCTTTTAGAGATTTGTGTGAATCTACAAATACAACAACTCTACCACTATGTATCAATATGAAATCAACAAGTTGTTATGTAATTTATTTTTTGATAATATATATTGAAGTGTTTTCTATTTATATTTTTCGATTTCAAATATTTTATTTGTTCTAATACAATATTATAAATATTGTAACACTTGAAAGAGGAGATTTCATCTAGATTGCCAAAAAAATATATAGTTTAGTCTACTTATTTTTTTTATATTAAAATAGGTTTTACTTTTTTAAAAACAACTTTAAATATGTAGCCATCACAAAAATTTACTTTGACATGTAGGGTTGATTGTTAAATTTAGGTCTCTCACCCTACAACATTAGTGGAATGTGTTTTTTTTCTTAACTCACTTCCATAACTGAATCATTATCAATAGAATCTGATTTAATTGGAGATGTCTAACCAATGAAGTCATCCCCCACAATAGAGAGAAAATATGTATCATTGTTAAAACCAGTCCAACCCATGGGTTCATCTATATCATTATGTTGTATTGGTTAGTTTATATTTTGTCATGTGCGACCTCAATATAGAGTGTGCTATTGTAAACAAGACCAACTACTTGAAGTGGTGATTTTCCTTCATATGATTTATTTAACCAAGTGAGGGAGGTGTGAGATCTTGAGTTTTAGCTTTGAATATAATATTTTTATTCATAACATATTGGTACAATCTTAGAGATTCATTGGTTTGACAAGAGGTAAGATAATGAAATTGTATTACAAAATTTGTTCTAATACAATTTGTGTAAGCTTAGAAAGCATTACGTATATTAAGAAATAAACAAGCTATTTCAATGGAACATCTTGATCTCTAGGTGTGTATGTATAACTATATGATAATTGTGTGAATCAAAGGAAACATGAATAATAGGTTCATGTGATAGGAATAATAGCAAAGGAAACATCAAAAGAGAAATCATAAGTTCATGTGACAGTTTGAGGACGTTCATTGTCGATAAGAGAACAAAATCGATCACTGTTGGGGCTAAACCCCTAATTGGAAACGACATATAAAAAATCTTTCTAGTTTTCTTAAAGCCTAATCTGTCAATACAAATACTCTTCATTTAACAGAAACAAGAAAAAATTAACGTACCATATCACTCCTTTCACTTACTATTTATTTTGGAGGCTACTGCAAGGGTATATACTGTAATCGTAAATTTTCCTCAAAAATTAAATTGAATAGTATTTAAAAATAATCATAAATTACTACTTGTAAATTTAAATTTGTAAAGATTTTATGATCTACATGCATGACAGTGCTCTATTGATGTTCCATTTAAACGTCTAAATATAGTGATATAATCCTTTGGCTCTCTGTTATAATACCTATGCTCCATCTTGCACATTGTAGCATGAATGTGCAAATCGCGCTATGCAATCTGCATGTTAATAAAGAGGGAATATAGATATCAGTGAGCACAAAGCATATCTGCCGAAAATAAACTTCCATAAAAATAGCTGAGAAGAAATCAAGATTCTGTTCTCTGACAAAAGGTAGATAAATTTCACGAGGATTTGATAGAAATCTTAGAAATGGGAAAAATAAAACACATATGGTATAAACTAAAACCATCTTCTATGTTTGGTAGTTCATTCAGAACAATCTGTGCTGGTTATGCTCAGTTCAAACGTTACGTTTCCTTAGATCAGGTAAAAGACAGAGATATTCGAAACGTTGGACGATAAAAATCTTATTTGAGAAATACCTAAACATGTTGCAAACCACTTTCAGTTACATGCAGCTTGGCACGGTGCAATAGCATTTATATCAACTAGTGAAAAACATGCTCATTGGATCGTGCCAAACTGCGGCTTCTGAAAGGAATGAGCATTTTTTCTCTTAATCCCCTCTGCAATGCTTGAATTAGAAGGTTGCATGGTATTTATTGGGAGCCAAAAAGATTAAAAAATTCTGAGAATAGATTGCCCCCATAGTATTGGGGGACCCATGCATTGCGTGGTGGGCCACAGCACTACTGCAAGTTGAATGCCATTCTCAACGCACATCTTTTTCCAAAAAAATTATTCAACAAGCCCTAAATCGATCATGCCAGACTTACTTCTCCTGAAACTTTTTCAATATATTAATTATACAGTCAATTCAAGCCATTGTTTACAGTAAAAAATGCTATCATGTGGTTGATCTTTCAATTTATTTATTTAGATTAATATGAGTAAGTCTAGGGTTAAGTCGGGCGGGGGCCCTAGCTCGGTTGGCTAAGTAATTCTGTTGCGGCTCTGCTGGTCACGAGTTCTAGTCTCCCCCGTCCTGTGGTACCGGAGGGCGTGTCGCGCCAGCGCCGCCGGTCACGTTAAAAAGTTTACCAGGCGCACTGCAGTTTATAGGGGGTCGTGCTACCCGATTCCTGCAGTCTAAAAAAAAAAAAAAAGTCTAGGGTTAAGTCAATAAGAGATTGTTTGAGAAATCTGAATTATTGTGAAATGAAAGTATATGTTATTTTTACATAGAAATATATAAAGTTATTATAGTAAGAACATTTTCAAGTGGATGAAAAAGTTAAATTTAATGACATTCTGTATTATGTTTGGTGCTTCCATGTCGGCAAGGAGCTGTCAGTCCCATTTAGCTCTTTTGTTTTGCCATTCAAGACGGTGGATGTTAATTGCGTGCAATATTGTTGGCAACAGAGAACAGAAATAGCGACTGATGAATGGCTTTTCAGTTTTAAGAAGAATTACGTAGGCTTTTACGAGAAGGCTTTAACTTCAAATACTCGATGTCAAATTTGACATCTTTCTATAGATTTGTGCTATTGTCGTTCGATATTGTTTCCTACTTCTGTACCGTATATGATTTGTTATGTTTATTTTATTTATTGAAAAGAGTGTTTATATTATTTTTATAAAGTGGAGTTGAATATATTGAAAAAATTGGGTGGAAACAGATATTTTTTTCAGAAAAGATGAAAATATATTAATAAAGAATTTAAAAAAGATTACATAAGAACTTTTAAACAACAATGATTGCGACTAAAATTATAAGAAAGAAGATCTAAGAAAGCTTACCATTGAATCCCCCCCACAAAGAATCAAAAGGAAATGAAAAAACTAGATATCAAGGAATACTATAGAAATAGTAACAATGATCAATCCATATCATTTTGAAGAAGTTTAAGGAATTGTGAAGATTGATCAAGGCATAGGTATTCCCAATCTAGGATATTCCATCAACAATTAATCTCAAAAGATCATTTGGAAAGACAACCTGCAACAATATTCTATTCATGAGAAATATGAAAAAAACACATAGAATAAAAGTTTTGAGAAAGGTGAAGAATTTGTGCCACAAAAAAAAGCTAACCAATAAGAAGAGTCATCAAATCTTCCTTTGTTGAAAAGAGATAAAAGAAATAAACTGATCCATTACTATCATGTTCAATACCACCAATCCTAGCTTCACCAAGATTAGCTCTAGAAGAATGACCAATATTTCTTTTGAAAACACTCAAAGGAAGAGAGTACCATTTACCAACTCAATTAATCTTATTATAATATTTGACTTGAAAGCTAGAAGGAACCAATTCAGCTAGATGATCCAAATCGAAGTTCTTCAAAATCATTATATAAGATGGGACGACTTGATTAGAATAACACTTTACTTCTAAAGTCTCTTCTAATGAGTCTAAAATATTATAGGTCAAATATAACAAATGAAACTTTGGTTTCCCTAAAAGATTTCACAATTCCTCTCCAACCAAATTTTCCAGAGGATAAAGACAAGATGAATATCCTAGGAAACCAAGAGGGAATAGGTAAGAGAAGGAGGATGCCCTAAACTAGCCTAGAAATTGGAAAAAAAAAGTAGCATGAATAAGGGGTTGGCTCCAAATATTCCACCATTGCCTCAAAAAACCCTTAAAAAGGGAATCTAGAAGAAAAGATAAGACACACATTCCTCATTGACTTGACAAAAAACATATTTATAAGGACCTTGAAATCCCCTCTTTCTAATATTGTCCCATGTAAGATATTTATTTTGATAAAGTTGACAAATAAATAAACTACACTTGGGATAAAAAGAATTATTCTAGATGTTTTTCCATACTAGAAAATCCTCAACCCCATTATTTTCCTCTTTTATTAATTGGTATCCACTAGAAATGGAATAAACCCCTTGAGGATCAAACCCCTAAGATAGAAAATCCTCCTCCAATGAATAAGAAGGTCAATCAACTAGAATAGAGGTAATGATGCCATGATAATCTAGATCTCCCTCCATAGGCTAATAAGTCATATCTTTCTAGTGAAAAATATAAGACTTAACCCGTCGACACCAAGAAAGGATGTGCAACTTCCTCATTCACACCAAAAGGGGAAGAAAGGAAGAGGAATCTGATTTCTCAATGTTCACATTCAAGAATATCTTAGAGACCTCAACCCAATAAAAGATATGAGAAATCTGATTGTAAGATATCCTTGAAAATGGATGAAAACAAGAAATTTGGTCACCACCAAGTGTAAACTTTGAAAATGCAAAGTGTTTGAAAACACAACGTAGTATGCAAAAAGACCTAAAAAGATAAATAGAAATGCAAGTAAAAAAGACCAAGAAAGAAAAATAGAAAGTTTGCACTTGTAAATATGTTGAAGACTAGAAATTTTGTTGATTCTAAAATTTTGACCTAGTGGGACTCATATGCCATTTTGGGCGAATCAATCCCAGATCTAGAAAATTGTATCGAGGCCTTTTTTAGCCAAATGGGTATCTGAATATATAGAAATCTTTGAAAAACATGTACAGTGGGACTCATACACCACTAATGGCAGATGAGTCCACTTTGGCTAATCTGAAAATCTGAAACTGGAATATGAAGCTCTCAGTCTACTCTTTTTGCCCCTCTAGGTGTTTAGATCTAAAACCCAGATTTATGAGGCTATAAGTGACATTTTGTGTAGATTTTAACCTATCCAATGAGGAGATGATTTCAACAAGTTTGCAACTTATTCTTCAATGATTTTCAAACCTTCAAAATACCTAAATATGCAATTACACAAAGGAGAGAGAAATATTGAATATTAGGGAATAGGGGTTTGCCTTGGTCAAACCCCTTTAAGGTAATTAAACAAAGTGAAGAAATAAGATGAAGCATGAACATGAAATGAAGGAATTATAAACTTTCCATGATGATAGATCTTGAATTTCTACAACAATGGATGAAGAATTTTCCCTTTAATGCCTTAGAAGTGGTCTTGAATGCTCTCTAAATGACCTAACCCTTGCTTGATTGGCTTGAGATGGAGAATGAATGATGAATGAAATTATGAATTAGGGTTTAAAAGCTTTTTTATATAGGCAATCCACCTAAAATGCCTGTTAATTTGATCCCCAAGGCCGACATCGAGGAAAATTAAACTTAAAACCCAATTTTTCCCACTCAAACCTGGAAAATGGCAGAAATGGGACTCATTCGCCCAAAGTGGCAAATGGGTCCCACAATGATCCTTTTATCAGCTGGGATGTCAGGGAGTGAAGAATTTTAGTTTTATGTTGATTTTATCAGGTCTTTAATCAAAATAAGCCTTGGGATGCACAATATGGGGTCATAGGGGCCTATTAATGATGATGTAAAGGGAAATTAAGGCTAGGGACACAAATGTCAATGTGAAAGTGTGATTAAATACACTTTACAACATTAAAATGAGGTCCATATAGCCTAGAAAGGCACAACATCTAATGTGAATGTGTAAAACACATTACAACACTAGATTAAGATTAGATTTAATTTACAAGCCTTCTAAATTAATGTGAGAATATGATTAAATACATTTAATAAGATTGAACTAGGGGAAAAATAGGTCCATTAGATTTAAATGCTTAATAAAAGTATAGAAAAGTGTGAAAGTGATTTGCAACACTTTATAACACCTTTACAAGACATTGATAAATGCATTTTATTCAGTTTGCAAGGGACCAAGACCTAATGTGGATGTGTAAAACACCTCACAACACTAAATCAAGGCATCATTAAGTCCAATTTATCATTAATTATTCCCAAATCAAGCAATTTTCCTTTTTTCTACGCTACACCACCAAATAATAATCCTTAAAATAAAAATTTAGAACAACTAGCATCCATAAATATCTTATTCAAAGGGCGAAGAAGATGGAAGAGAAAATTTAGTAATGAAGATTGCATGAATAAGTCCAAGAAAAAGTTTGATAACTTGACTTTACAATCCGAAAAAGGCTTCTCTTAACAAAAGAACCACCCTTCTTGATGGTATTATAGACTACAAAACCTTGTCATGTTTAGCCCAAAGATGAATTTGTTGAGATAACCATGTCCAACAAATTTTGCATCCAAAGCTTCAATATGAACTACATTTTTTATCCCAAGACCACCATTATTTTTAGGTCGGAAAACCCTACACCAACCCAATCAAAATCCATTTTTTAATGTCTAGATTCCCTACCAATATAAATTTCCTAGAAAGAGAATCAAACTCTTTTAAAAAAAATTTGTAGTTGAAACAACTAAAAATTTATGGATAGTAAGAGCTTGCAAATTAGACTTATAACCAACAGAAATTTCAATGATCGACTTGCATCTTATATAAATCAAGAATCTTCCTCCATTTTAGATCATTAGGAAGACCATATGAAAGAGGAATATTGAGATAATCTATAGGAAGTTATCCTATTTTGAATCTGAAAATAAAAGAAACAATTTTTTGTTTGGAAAAATAAGTATTAAATAAAAATATATTCAACTTATCTTCATTGTTTTCTAGCCCGAAGCTATCAAATGCAAATATAAAGTAAGTTAATAATTAATAGCCTCCTAAATCTTAAAAAATCTCATCAAAAAATATCAGCCACAAATTGAAGATGATAAGTAGTTACAATTTCTCTAACCACCTTCCAAAGATAGATAACACCATTAACTCTTTGGTGAGTGTGAAAACTTCTCAAACCATTAGAAATAAGGATAAAAATATTAGGGGGAACATGATAACTTTTTTGCATACACTTTTAGTTGAGAAAATTAAAAACACTCACTTCTAAACTAATTTAATATTTTTGAGATTTTCAAATAAAATCTATAAAATTACATTTGATATTCAAGAAATGTAATTAAGAAGGTTGGGAAATTTTTAGGGTTTAGGTTTAATATTTTCATTTTTTATTTAGAGCATATTATTCTTTAGGTTACTATTTTTTACTATTTTTTTCATTTATTATAAGATCTCTTTTTTTCCATAGTTATAGGAATTATTGTTTCTCTTTAAATAGCCTCAAACTTTCTTAATCAAATATTTTATATTAGTATTCATTTGATTGTACATAAGGATGGTTCATTTTTAAATCAAATTTAGGAGTTCATTTCTAAAGTTTTTTCATGAGGTATGAATTTTGAAACACTTCTAGATGTGGTTCTTCGCATTATAAATTTTGATAGTGTTTCATTGGTTGATAATTTTATCTTAATTATTTTTTTCAGGAGGACCCTCCTAAAAGTATGCTTAATTAATGGTTGTTCAAGGAATGGATCCCACATGGGGTCAACCTTGATACTATTTATAAATGTACGAAGGGGTTTTCCCTTTTTCTTATTTGTTGAAGCTAGTCACATGAAAGACATCCTTAAACATGACCCTTGGTTTCTCTGTGTATTTTTTTCAAATTTTGGATATGAGAATTTATTATCTTAAAGGAGATATCTCTTTGTGTTTATTTTTGAATAGAGTTTCATGGGTTGCCTTATCTTATGGTGAAATTTTCTATCCAAAATATCAAGCTTGGTAGGTAATGTCATTTCAGTTTGAAACAAGGGAAAGTAGTTGTTCTATCTTTTCGAGAGATGGAAATAGGAGGGCCTATTTCACTCAAGTTTCACTCAAGGATACCTTAGATGTCTCAAGTTAATGATAGAATGAGGGAAAGAGATCTGTAATAGGGTGTCCTAGGGTGTGATTAAAGGTATAAAGTGGGTTCACCACCAAGCTAGGGCTTGGAAAGACAAGTAACATGCAAAACCTAATGATGTGCAAAACTTAAGTAAATGACCTAGAAATGAATGCAAATCAGAACAGTAAACTAAGAAAGTACAGGGGTGCACCTGGAAACTTGTAGAAGCTTGAAATAAGGTCTGAAATGATGAAAATGTTGATTTTAGTGCTCACTAGGACTCATATGTCAGGTTAGACGGTTTAGTCCTAGATTAGGGTTTTTGGATAGGAATAGAAATATGACAATGATAATTTTGGAACTCTTGAAATATGGAAAAATCCCTATATTGGGACTCATAAGCCAAAAGTGGCATATCAGTCTCACTTAGATTTTTCAAGGGGGTCAAAGTCTAAATCTACTCTCATATCTCTACTCTTCCTTCCAATCCTGATTTTTGTATCTGAAATGCTAAGTTATACTCTGTAGGTGTCTTTTAGTGATCTTGTAAACAGGGTGACAACTTTGAAAACTTTGCAAACTTGAAAAATTCTTCGAACCTTGCTCTTGAATGTATCTTCAACCTAGATCTACAAATCACACACCAAAGAGAGGGAAAAATGTTGTTTTGTTAATATAAAGGGGTTTTCCTTGGTCAAACCCCATTTTGGTAATCAAACCTTAAAATGAAATGAAATAGAAAAGATGAATGATGAAAAAACAAAAAGAAAGGTTACAATTCACCAAATCCTTGAATAGGATGCTACAAACATGTGCGAAATGGCTAGCATGAATGTGGATCTTGAATCTTGGTTGAATGAAATAAATCTTGACTTGAATACTTACTTGAATCATAAGAACCTACATCACAAATGTTAGCTCAAAAACAAATATGATGCATGATGACTTTGAAATGATGCTTAATACTTGAATGATGCTCTAAAATTATTGATAATAAGCTCTTGAATGCTCTTGTAAACTCTTGAAAGTGATCTTATGATAACTTGGTTGCTTGTTAAGAGGAAAATATGTGAAATAACCTTGTATTTATACTTGTTTATGCCAAATTTCCCAAAATTATAACACTACAACTCGACATCAGATCTAGGAGAATAAAATCATGCCAAGAATTTGAATTTAAATTAGGTCTAAGCTAAGTAGGACTCATATGCCAGTTGTGGCGTATAAGTCCCATTAGGAAAATCTTGGGACATATTTTTCAAGAAATGCTTGGTTAATGTGAAACTCAGATCTAGGCCCCAAAACCTAGGTGAGGCCCATATGCCCAATGTAGCATATGAGCTAAAAATAACTAAATTTGGGCCATACAATCCAAAAAATTTGAATTATGATTTGTCAATCGATGTATGTCAATATTATCCTTGGAAAGATGCATTAATTAAGTCTTGTGGGTATAAAATAAGGCCAATTAAATTATAAAGAAGCTCAATTAATTAATAAAAGCTCTAGATTAGTGTGAAAGTGTATGAAAAAACCTTACAACATCCTAAATAAGGCACAATTCATTCCATTTAGTTCAGAAGGACCCAAAAAGGTGTGAAAATGTAGAAGGGTACATTTTTCTACACTACATTTAGCCCCCAGTTTAGTGAGAGGAGGAAATTGCTTCAAACTCACACTAAAGTAGACAAAATTGCATTAAGAGGGATTCAAATGTACCAATGCTAGTAATTGAATCATAGATTTTATGTCTTCTATGGACTACTCTTGCACTCTTAGGATCTTTCACGTAAAAATCAATGTTGTTTAGTCAAATTAGGAAATGGATGATGTGATTAAGGTTAAGTGAGGTGATATAAGTGTAGCTAACTGAACTAATTGACTGATTATGAATGCAAAACCTAAGGAATGTACAATTTTTGAAAACACAATGTGATATGCAAACATGAACTAAAGTATGAACAAATGCAAAACAGAATTGAAAGAAGGCTGAACAGAGTGCACCTAGGAAAATAATGTTGAATCTGGAGTGTCCTGAATGCTGATAGAAATTAGTGAAAATAACCAGTGGGACTCATTTTCCACTGATGGTGAATCAGTCCTACTATTCGCAAAAAGTCCTAAAAATTGGTTTCCGACTGTCAGGATCTGGAATCTAACAAAATCTTGTTTTCCAGCTTTAAAGTGGGGCTCATTCACCACTAATGGTGAATTATTCCTCTCCCAAAATTCTATGAAATCAAGGATCAATTCTGTAGCACCATATCTGCACTTATCTTCTTGTCAGGTTGTCAGAGTCAAATTTGTAGAAAATGGACTGTAGATTGTCTCCAAGCTTCAAATAGGATGTAGTTGACTTGAAACACTTTGTTGACTTCTTGCCCACTTTTCAACACCTAATTGTTTGATAAATTTGCATAGACAAGTCACAACCTTGTTGAAGAAATCTAAAGATATGTCAATGGCTGCTCCAAGATACTTGATTGATGCTTGATTGAATGATGCAAAGTGCTTGAATGGATGATTGAGTGCTTGAATGAATTATGAGATTATGATATTTTTGGAGATGTAAAATGAGTAGAAAAATAGTTATTTATACACACTTGTGCCTTAGTAAGCCAATAATACAACATCATAGGCTGACATAAGGTAATTTTGAATAAAAACCCGAAAGAAAATTTGAAATATTTTGAATTTTGAGCCAAGAGGAACTCATTCGCAACCCATGGTGAATGGGTCTCACTTTGGAATTGTAAGTGGGTATTAGGAATTAAGTCACATTTAATGTTATTTTTTGAGTTTACATTCAAAAATACACTTAACTAGTAGTTTCGTGTAGTAACACACAAGATGGGCTGATAGGTGGAGAAGAATAGGAAATGAAAGAAACATACATACATTGAGGACAAAACAAGATTAGAACACGAATGTCACAATTGTGTAGAGTAACTAACAAAGGCAGGTGCAAAGTTAGATATATGTCATAGTAGATGCATACAACATAGTTACGTACTAATACATTGTATGCAGTGTTGGATAATGTATCTTCCCTATGTGTAGATATGTATATATGGTATAGTAAATACAAACATGATTAATACATAGCAGTGAATACTTGTTGTATGGAACATTCCACAAAAGGGAATGTAACAAACAATATAGTATTTTGTGGACAACACCTTATAGAAGATTGAAACAATACAACACTTTCAACATAATGTTTTTTGAAAATGAAACAATATAGCCTAAGGTAGAGAATGAAAAATAGTAATTCCTTACAGAGAGAAAGGTAAACTATATAACACTAACTATTTTATTGGATTGTAGGCATACCCAGAGAATAGAAGCCACAAATGAAACAATATTGTTTTAGTAAAAATATTCACAAAAGAGCAAGATTCACAGTAACAAATATATGGAAAATGTAGATTGTTCAAGAGGAACAAATTGAGAATGCAACAATATATTAACAGAAATTGTATAAGATTAACTATTTTACTCCATTGCAACCATAGCCACAAAATGGAAGCCATAAATCAAATAGTATCAGTTTGAACAATGAGTGAGATGGGAAACCCCACAATAGTGAAAAAATCACAACAACAAAGCCATGTAAAAGTTGTATTGTAAGTGCTACATGGAACATTAATGCCACCATTGATTAGAGGAATGGACATTATTTTATGTCAAAAAGGTAATAAAATTATGTGAAAGCTTAGAGTGTAAATGAAATGTCAAATAAGTGTATTTACATGAGCAATGCAAAACCTTAAGAATAAAGAGATGATTGCATCCACACAATCCTATTGAAATTTGATACAAAAAATTGAAACTATATATTTTTATTTTATTTCTAATCATTCTCAAAGGTCATTTACAAAACATTACTTCCTCAAAATGCCTATAATGCAATTTGAAAACTGAACTTGTGGCAAGGCTGAGCTCATAGAAGATCTAATGTTATGAAAATATCCACAATACTGATGACTATAAGCCAAGATAAAAGATCATTCACTTAGACAGTACTATCCTATGTGAAACATAATTTGTTTGTTTTGAATATGGTCTAAAAAAAAATGAAAGGAAATGTGAAGTTTAGTGCAATGAATATGTGTAATTGGTAGACAATATGTAAAGTAGCAAAATAAAGAGTTCTACAATTTATAACAAAATAGTATGCAATGCATGTCCAATAAAAGACATTAAATAAATAATATTTTGGAATACCTTCTGGGTACAATGAGATGTAGCATGAACAAAAGAAAAGAAGGCTTGCTCTCCACAAGTACCATATTGGGTCTTTCAGCCACATGGGCTATCAAAAAACCCCCAAGCAAGGACATACATTGACCACCACTATGATCAATGGTGAAACCAATATTTTAGTACTTGAGAATTTTTGTTGAATATATGTTGTTTCTTGATATTTTATTGTGTGTGAGTTTTTCCATCCACAAAGAAAAACATAATCAAATATATAGTAACAACAAATCTGAAGCATTATGGATTGTGGAAATATCATAGTAGTAACTTGGAAATTTTATTCAGATGCAATTAGTCTTTTGCATTTTGAGGAACATATATAGTTCTGTTGTTTATGACAAATAATTTGACATGTAGTTGTGAAATAAGAGATGGAATAAAGGACATCTAGTCTTACCTTCTATCTAAATAGAATGTAGTCGCAGTTTGTAGACCATGCCAAACATGTGATTGCAAAGCTATTTAGTATTATGGAGATGTACATCCTTAGTTCAGAATGTACGTTTGCAATTTAAAATGGTTTCAATGAAATATAATTAAACACAAGGAAAATTTAAAGTTCAGTGCAACAAAAATGTGTCATTAGAAGATAATATCTAAATGAATAACTATAAAAAACTCTATAGTTTATAAAAAATAATATCAAATGTATCTAGAATAGAAGAGATCATATAAACAAGATGCAGGAATGCCTTTTGAAAAGAGCAAGACACAATATGTGGACAATTATACCTTCCATATAATTGTCTTCTGGCACCTGGAAATTTTGTCAAGTTGAAATCAGTGTTATCCATTTTTTAAAATATATACAGTTGTAGCATTTGTGACAAATAAATTCAAATGTAGTTGCAAAAGAAGAGATGGAAAGAATGAGATATAGCCTTACCTTGTATACAAATGGAATAGAGTTGAACCTGGAACACCATGGAAAACTTGTGATCATGAAGCTATTAAGAGTTGTGAAGATATGTTGTTACAGCTGAAAATGTTTGCAATCTAAATTTGTTAAAATATGATATAGTTAGAAACAAATGGTTTAAAGGCGATAGTTCTGGAAGTGACATTATTGGGTAAAGGAGAGGAAGGTATTGAGAGAAAAATTAAATATAGATAATATTTTGGTCAAGTGAGGAACAAGAAGGAATCGACATTTGTTGTTGGAGGCTAGGGGAAACAAAAGGTAACAGTTCAATAGTAACTTCTCTTAGAAATCACTATAGAAGTAAAACCTTCGGGATGTTGGCATAAGTGATTGCAACTGCACTATGGAGGAGACAAGAAAGAAGGAAAATTAGGAATGGTGGGAATTGTAAAAGCATTGAAATGAAAAGAAAAAGGAGAAGTGGTATAGTTACCGTCAAGAACCAAAAAATTTCATCATGATGGGAATGTAGAAAATTGTTGGAGGTGATCCTCTTCTTTGATTCAAAGTGCATTGTATTTGTTGGAATGCAACCTAGAGTATCTGTCAAAAGAGAAAGTTGGATCTATGTGTATTTATGTTATTGATTTAACACAAGAGAGTTGTGAATGTCAGTACTTTCCTTTCTTTAGTTCCAATATCTATTGTAGCTCTTTCTAGTGTCAAGCCTTGAGATTTATGTATTGTTATCCCCCAAGCCATTGTTAAGAGGAGTTGCCTTCGGCTATCTCATGTGATTGGGGGAATTGGGATGAATCTTGGATTGTCTTGATCCCATGTTGGGCCAATGTAGTTTCAGAATTCAACAACAACATATTCAGGAAGTTGAGGTGGTTTAGCATCCCTAGCATATACAATAACCTTCACTAAACCCGATGATCCATTAACCAAGCCAGCTGACACGCAAAGATTTGTTGTCAACATTACTTGTTAGCCAATTGCAAGCAAGAGCTCTGCTTGAAGTTGTTCATCATCGCCATAATCAAGTGTGTTTTGCTGAGAACTTTCAGCAGCACTAATTACAATTAGAACATTTAACCACTGAAGCATTTTCATATTGTGCAAAGCAACGAGCCTATTTGTTGGGAATAAGTGGATAGGCTCATCAAACTCATGGTTTGTCTTAGCTATAAGCATGGATTTTGTTCAATTCATAAGAATTTTCTAGTCAAACTAGGATGCCTAACAATTTCTAATATTCAAAAGGAGCATACAAAATTGTTGTTGTGAATTAGATTTTCCATGTTGGCGAAAGACAGTGTCAAGCATGACAACAATATTAAAAGTGTACCAAAGAGCCAACACTATGGATCGAGAATCGTAGATAGGCCTATCCAAAATAAGAGGAAGTTGTGCTAGGTCACCCACGAGTATAATAGAGACACCATCAAATGGTTGCATTTTTCTAGCAGGGAATGCTTGCCACAATTGACTATCTATTTTAAGCAACAACTTGGGACCCAAGAAGCTCATTTCATCAATTAAGATGTACCTAATATGTTTTAAGTCCTCTTAAAATATGGTTAATGGTTTTCCCTTTAATGGATTCATATCTCTAATTGGTATCCAAAGAGATGTATGGACTGTGGAGGCACAAATATTGTAAGCAGCCACACCCGTTAATGCCAAAGAAAGCAAATGATTCATTCTTTGATTCAATGATGTATTTAGTGCTCTCTAGATCTTGTTGATAAGGAATGATTAACTTGTTCTAGTAGTTGTTTAAATGATCATACACAACGGTGATGATGAAGATGGGCCAAGATGGTGTTTAATGATATTCAGAGCAAGATTTTTCCTAGGAGACAACTGATGACAAAGTGTAGGCATTACCAATGAGCAAAGAGTTTCTTTAGTTGTATGCAATTTACTTGTTGAAATTAATTGTTTAGAAATGGTATGCATATTCTTTGGAACATGTTGTGTGTCTCATTTGTGATGTAGATCAAAGTTTTGTCTACCCAATAGTTGTAGCTAGTTAAAACAAACATTGTTTGTGGCACCAAGTCGAGAAAGAAACTCCCATTCATATTCATCTGTGTGGGGTGTATATTGTACGTTATCAGTATCACTATCACCAACCTCTTCCTCAGAAAGGGGAGCAATAACTCTATTGACATGCCAAGCCTCATAGCTAGCAACATAAAATAGCCTCTAATTTTGTGTTATGCTTTCTCTCCTAAGGCCTATGTCTGTCTTGATTATTTGGAAAGGATTGTATAGTAGCAATTCTAACCAAAAAAATGTTTCAAAGGCATCACTTTGTTTCAAGGGGGCAATCTTGAAAAGTGGGTAAACAATGATAATAGCAGGTTGCAGTTAGGCACGCCAGGCTACACCTTTGTGATTTTTCTGATATGTATATAGTTGTGTAGATTGAATAAGGGATATTTTCTACATTTTAGTTGGTCTTTGCATGTAGGAATGAATATAACCACTTGCAAGCTCATCACCACTATCAACTATTTTCAAATGGTGAAATGTTTGTTTGCTGATGTTCAAAGATAGGAAATTCCAGCTTGAGATAACAAGGGGCAACTTTTGCAGCATATGGCATGTTTCTTGTGCACCAATGTCACGATCTGCAACTATGTTCATAATGAATTTTTGGTAGGAAAGCAATGCCTTATCCTTAGATGAATTTGTATTTGCAAGCCTCTGCAAGATATCAATATAGCTTTCAATTTTTTTTCATACTTTGATGCATATTTGGAAATATAATTTAGCACAATTTGTTTAGACAATACTAGTTGGCAATCAAAATTTTATCACCAAATTGCAAGCATCTCAGGTTTGTGGATATTAACATGCTCATCATTTCTTATTGGCTTATATGATTTGTTCAATTCACTATCAATTACCAATGTCGATGATGGTTGTGTATTCCACGGAGCTTTGTAGCGATATTGTAATTGTTGGCCTTTTTTCCTAAGGCAAGTGTATTGAGTACACTTGGTATGCCTTTGCACCATGTTCAAAAATAGTTCATAATCCACCATTGGATCCATGGAAGATATTTGCATAGTTTTAAGAAAGCACAGGTCCTCCAAAGCTAAGTGGTGGACTCTTGATATTAGCTAATATGGGGAACAAGGGTTTCATGTTGAAACATAGCGATCAAAGAAGTTTTTTTCTTGTTGAAGCTCATGTGGGTTGGAACAATCAAGCATGTCCATGTTTGGGGCATTTGGGAGCCACAAGAAACCGTGGACATGTCTTGATTCATGATGTTTCCACTCATACCTACTCCAGTAGTCCTTTGTGTGGAAAAGCCTCTCAATAACCTCTTCACAGAAAATGGTGAATTTCAAGTGCATGTACAAGGCTAATATGTGTAGGTTTTGTACAACATTGTTTTTGAAGCATCTTCAATAGTATGGAATATGCAACTAGGCATGAGGATCAATTACCCTATGAAAATCAAGCCATTTTATGTCTACAGAACTCAAAGTGAAGAAAAGAGTTAGTGTAAAAAGCTAGTGGATCATTGCCACAAGCTCTTGTTGACACTTGCCCCAATATGAGTGTGTTCCTCATAGGGATGTACCAAAGAGAACAAGCCGGTTTGCTATCTAGGTGTATGGTACCTCCCAAAGTAATTGTCGCAAAGCAAGAATAGACTTTGGGATCCTTTCCTCCAAGTTTTTCTTCATAAAAACTAAAGCCGATTGTTGGCTTCAATGTCTCATTATCAAATTATAAAGGTAACATCTAAATTTAACATGCCTCCCAAATCTATTATCATAGTATCTCATCAAGTGCAATGCATATTCATGTAAGTGAATCTTTATGGTTCTTGATTGTACGGGAATTGTCGTACCAGTGGGGAACAAGATTGGAAAAGCCATGCTTAATAACCCTTGTGTATTATATTTATTGATAGGGATAGAATTTATCTCAGGCCAAGGAAAAGTATTTTGACTAATGTCTTTAATTTGTAAGGAATCTTTGATTGCTTGCAATTCTCGAGGAGGGTTGGGCATCAATGGAATAAATGATGATAAGTCCTCAAGGTTAGCTTCCTCATCAACACCACTTTTTGGAGTTTCCATTAGTTCAGTTGTGTTATGTGTTAGTTCTTTCATTGTGTGCAGAATATTAGAGATGTCAGTACTTATAGCAGGCAAAAAATTTAAAGCATCACAATCTATTGCAACATCACTATAGTATGGGTCAATCTCAATTTTGTATATTAATGCAACCATGACATTATGTTTTTCAACATAGCAATCATAGTTTGTCCCCTGAATGCCAATTCTTTGCATAATCATGACTTCAAGATCATGTAGACAATGCGGTAACAAAGTTACAATGGTCATGATGTCTTGAGGGAAGCTTATAGTATGGACACTATATTTGTATTGGCCTCCTCTATCATGGGTTACTTGCAAAACTGGAGCAACTCTATCTATAAGAATTTTTCCAACTTGAGTAAGCTTTGTAAGGACGGGTGGTTGTGGGCCTAGATCCATCTTGTTCATTAAACTAAATCTATGGAAAAAAATTTTAGAAGCACAACACAAACACATGATGCATGCACAGGATGCTCAGACTCTCATGCTGACATATCTTTCCTTGCAAACAACACAAATTTCAAATTAGACAAAGCATCGATGCACCAATGGAAGGACTAAATTGCAGTGTGAAAATTTTCACCAAACATGTTGCTTGAGTGGTGGGCGGCTGATGATGTGGATGGCAAGACATCCCTGGTGAGGATTTGTAGTAGTGTACAAGAAGGTATTGTGGAGGTGGCTTCATTGTGATGGTTGTGTAGGAGTTGGGAAGGGATTGGGGTTGCAGGGGTACAACAGTGAGCAAGTTTTGCTAGCGAGCTTGGTTGTAATTGGGGTGCACCTATTTGGACATGCAAGGCCAAGCTAGTTGTGGCTAGATCACCTCTTTGCTGCAAGTACTTGGCTTAGTGACCTGTGTAAATTTGGTTTCTTTGGCATTTTGTTTCCTTTTCACGATCCACACTTGATACAATGTTAGAACTTGAACAAGGCTGTGAAGCCTACAATAATAATATTAAGAAAACAATAAAATGGTTACAGACATCAACTTAAATGGAAATGGCATAAGTAAAGGGGTCAAGCTAATCGAATATGCAACAAAGTAGCCAAAGGTAGATAGCAACACTCAATAATGCCCTATAGAAAACAATATAAAGTGTATAACATTAACTATTTTACTATGTTCCAACCATTAACACAAAATGAAAGCCATAAATCAAACAATATTGGTTTCAATAGTGGTCTAGAGAGAAAACTCACAAAACAAAAGAATCCACAGTAATAAAGCCATGCACAAAGAAAGGAAAACCCACACATGCAACAATTATTTTTTTCAACAATGCCTTATGGAAAACAACCAAAGCATACATATATGTATATGTAAATGTATCTATCCATATGCAATGTATTTAAAAGTGCTTCCAAACTCTAACTAAAAAAGAAAGAATGCAACCAATGAAACAAATGAAAGGAACACTTAGTGTCCACCCCACCATATTGGCTCATGGAGCCCTGTGAAAACAATCTCATTGGAGAAGCACCTAATTCAAAATAAAATGCATCGATTGCAATGCTAAACAAGTGCCTATCAACAAAAACTAGTGGTAACAGTATTCATTGATGAGACTTATTTTTAGCAAAGAATTTTTAGTGTTAAACCATGTTGCATAAACTAGTAATTTTTCAAGTATAATGATACATAGTTTAATACTTAAATTCTCTTCTAAAAAAAAAGTTTCCTCAATGGTATAAGCTCCAATGTGTCCAAATTTTTTTCCTCAAAACTAATGGTAACAGTATGCATTGATGAGACTTCTTTTTAGCAAAGCATTTTTAGTGTTAAACTATGTTGCATATACTAGCAATTTTTCAAGTATAATGATACATAGTTTAATACTTAAATGCTCTTCTGAAAAATAAGTCTCCTTAATAATATGAGCTCCAATGTGTGAAACCAATGTTGCTTATTACGCCCAATATATAACCTTTCATTCTAATAGTTATTTTTTGAGCCTAGAAAGAATAATAGCCAAGGCTTCATAATTGGCATCATGCATTGCATGCATGTAAATGGATTTTCTACTTGGAAATATAAAACCATGGCATAGGGGAGAAAAAAATTAGAAAATAAAAAATCTGCACATAGACAAATACTTTTGCTACAGTGACTTATTGACAATAACCAACTTAGCAAACATATATGGAAATGTATTTGAAAATGTATCTATGCATATGCAATGTTTTTTTGATGGAGAGTGTCATCAATGGAAGGTACAATGCACTCTTTAAAGAAGAGTGAACTATTGTTGCTGCCTATGGTTGTGCATCGTGCCTTCATTACACCCTCCATCTAAAATAACTTCACATTTTTTATTACACATGCATATATACATATACATATACATATACATATACATATAGTACAATGAAGACAAGAATGTGCTTGCAAACACTAGCTTAACAACTAATAGTGGAGCACACGTTTTATTGAAGAAAAGACATGAGCAGGAGCAAAGTTTTTGAATTCTATGAGCGCACGTTGAATGGCAGAAACCCTAAGTCGGCAGGGGATGCTTTTCCTATGGTGGCTCCTGTTTTGGTGTCTCCTGGGGTGGTCCCTGCTTCAAAAACTAATGGAGATGCTATGGCTGGGCGCAGGTCAGGGTTCGATGCGGCTAGAACGGTGAATATGGGCGAGGGTGTTGCGACGGCGGCCAGAATGACTGGAGCGAGTGTTGGGATCCCTGGGCATTTTGGCTCGGCCATGGGGGCCAAACTGAACTTCAAGCATGGGCAGAGTTTTATCCCTATGAGAAATGCCATTTCTGTGAAGCTAAGGGATGAAGTAATAGAAGAAATAAATGATGAAGAAGCAGAGCTTTCTGAGCGTGGGATCATCTGTAGATTTCGAGGCTTCTGGCCATTATGTGATCATTTTTTTAGCTGGAGGGATCAATATCTACTGATGATCAAACCCTGGCACCCAGATTTTAATCCAGCTTCTGAAACCTTTAGTAAAATCCCTATCTGGGTTCGTTTGCCCAATCTTCCCCTCCACCTCTGGAATGATTCTCTTCTGGAATCGGTTGGGGAAGCTCTTGGGGATTTTTTGTATGTTAATGCTACTTCTTCTGATATCTTTCATTCCACCTTTTCCCAAATACTTGTGGAAATTGATGTTTCAATTGGATTGCCTGCTGAGGTTTCGTTAGAGTCCTCCAAGGGGATTTGGGTTCAATCTCTGGATTATGAGCGATTACCTTTTCGTTGTAGAAGATGCTTTAAAACAGGACATGCTACTGCCCATTGTGGATTTGAGAAAAAAATAAAAAAGGAAAACTAGTGGAATGGTGCTTCTCAACATCATTATATGGTTGAGAAGAAATCTGATCAAAAAAAGAGTTTCTCAAAGGTGGTTGCCGCTTCTTCCTCTCAAATTAGGTCTGGGTCTCCTCCTGCCTTCTCTGGTGGAGGGGCTTCGATTCCTATTTCGGGCAGCTCTTCGGATAAGACCCTACCTACACATATGAACAATGTTGTTTCCCCCAGGGCTACAAACGAACAAACCCAGGATAGTGATGTGCTGGCTTGGCAGGCTAAGGCAGCACAAGTGGAAGAAGGCTGGATTACAGTTACGAGTAAAAAATCAAAAGCATCTGGGCCTTCTCTTGAAATGACGCTTTGTTCCCACAAGAGTAAGTCAAAATGTAAAACATGATGTTCTTGGCTTGGGAGCTAGCTTTTTTGTGGTTGTAGGCTGTCCTTTTTGGCAGTCTATCTTTTCTGGTTGTAAAGGGTTGCGGATCCCTTCAAAATCTGTTTTATCCCTAATATCAAAAACAACTAATAGTGGAGCTAAATAGTAAATAGCAAATATAAAATGAAACACAACAAAACAAGATGTGCTCACCACCCTACCATATTGGGTCATCGAGCCCCATGGGCTCTCACCAAACCCCCAAACAAGAACACACATTGTCCACCACTATGATCAATGGTGAAATCAATGTTGCTTATCACAGTCAATATAGAACCTATCACTCTAATAGATCCTTTTCTGGGGCTGAAAGGAATAATAGCCAAGTTGTCATGACCAACATCATGCATTGGATGCATATGCAGGGTTTTGTTACTTGGAAAAATAAAAGGATGTGTACACAAACTAAAAAAGAAATCATACATACTTTTTTCTATGCATATAATTCCAAGCAACATATTCATACATATACATCCAACACATGCAATACATATATTTGGAGTTGCAAAACAAAATCTACATCGATATATATGTCTCCAAAGTTAACTGTACATCTATACACATTATTTATTGTTGTTGAATAGCTGCAAAAATATTATTTCATCTATGATTTCCATGTAGTGGGAATGGGTGAAAAGCAATGAAACAGTCTACATATACGCTTAGAAAGGAAAATCTATACATATATATATCTAAAGCCATATGTAGACAACACACATATATATCCATAGGTGGACCTCAAACATATGAATGTTGTCTGCATCAAATGTCAAAAACACATAGATCTACACATAGGAAACATGAAATGAAACACAACAAAATGAGGCGTGCTATCCACCCTACCATATTGGGTCATGGAGCGTCATCATTTCTCACATACATCATCCACCACTCTAATCAATGGTAGAATGAATGTGCCTTATTAGACTTACTATACAACCTATTGCTACAATGTTTGTTGTATATGTTGTGCAGCTCAATCTACAACCCAACACTGAACAATGCCTTATTAAAAATAACATAAACTGCTCAATTACTTTGGTAAGTTTTAAATGCAAGGTATTATTGCAACCATCACCAATATATGGAGCCCATACATGAAACAATGTTGCCATGAAAATTCCACAAACAATAAACATGGAGAGCAGTATATATTAGCGTTTCCTACATCTATATCACATACATACATTTCTGCACAATTCAAAATAGAAATGAAACACAACAAAACAAACACACACTTTTTGGTGTTTATATATTTGTAGGCAACAGATTCCTACACATGGATCCAATGCATGCAATACATATATATGTTTCTCGAAAACAAAAGCCACACCGATATATATATATATATATATATATATATATATATATATATATATATATATATCTGATGTTTGATGCACATATACACGCATTCTTGATTGTTGTTAAATAGATTTAAACATATTATTTCATTTATAGTTTCCATGTAGCGGTGATAGCTATAAAGAAATAAAACAATATACATAAACACACACAATAAGTAATAAAATAGTCAACATATATGACCACAAGAATATTTAGCATTCTAAAATTACCAAAGCAACTGAATAGTTTATGCTATTTACAAAAAGGCATTGTTGACTGTTGTTCTATAGCTTCAGGTTATAGCCAAAGATAGAGAACAACAATTAACAACGCCTTGTAGAAAATAATATAAACCATCAGGCTCCTGACTATCCAATAACCCTCCTGTATTGCAAGACTTCTGGAGGTCATGGAAAAGGTGGCAGAGGTGGTTGGCGCACGTTGGGAAGCTATATAACAATAACCAACAATGCCTTGTAGAAAACAACATAAACTATATAGTGTTGTAACCATTAGCACAAAACAAAAGCCTTAAATGAAAAAATGATGATTTCAACAAAGACCTAGAAAATAATTTTTCTAATAGTGACCTATCAACAGGTGCAAGAAAATATATAGATAAGTTTAAATCTAGATACATATGGTTGTTGCCTAGGAAAATGAAATAAGCATCACTTGGCACAACATGTGACAGAAACATTGCTTCATCTATGGGTTGCATATTTTTCTATTGGGTGGAATAATAGGTTGCATTGAAAGCTTAGCACAGTAATTCAATACTTTAGGTTATTCTCAATTAGGCATTGTTTAGTGTAGATTTGTACCTTCAACCGCACAACATATATAGTTACCCACATCTATACTTCACAATGCATGTACAAACATATATATATATATACATACATATATATATATATATATACATATATATATATATATATATATGTATGTATGTATATATACATACATATATATATATATATATATACATATATGTATATATACATATATATATACATACATACATACATATATATATATATATATGTATGTATATATATATATATATATGTATGTATATATATGTATATATATATATATATATATATATATATGTATATATATATATATATATATATATATATATATATATATATATATATATATATATATATGTATGTATAGATTTAAATGCAATTACATCTATCAACAAGTATAAATCTAGATATATATATGTGCAACTAGGCTCAAGCTAAATCACAAAAGTATTGTGTAGAACATAGGAAATATTTATCACTGAACACCGCATAGGAAATATTATAACAAAAATATAGTTATATGCAACTCCAATAAAATGGAAGATAGATAAATAGCTACACATAGACTACTCCCAAATAGCCAACAAATAAAAACATGAAGGCCACATAAATACCTCAAATATAAATAAGTCAGACTATACACCAAAAGGATCACAAATGCAAGCAAATATTTTTTGCATTTCACTGGACGCACATGGAAAACAACCAATACAAGTGTTAGTAGCAAAAAGTAAACAAGGAACAAACCTACGAGATTGGAGCCCAAGGGTTGTTCAACAACCTGGGGAAAGCTAGAGTCCACCAACATTGTTGGGGCTGCTCTTTGAAAAGGACAGAGTTGCAATGTTGGTGGCTGGCCACAAGATCTATTGTGACAACAACACAATAGCCAAAGATTCAATTAAAGCAACAAAGGTTGACGAGCTCCATTCCTAATTCTTTTATTTCAATTTTTTTATATTTCAAATTTTTTGTTGGGACTCTTAGAATATGACCAAAAAAAATATATATATAGAAAAGGAACATTTAGAGAACTCTTCATAAATGATTTCAAAAATAGTCTATGTTCTTCCAAAACAACCAACCTAGAACATCTATTGTCCATTAGTACGATCAATGGTTGCATCAATGTTCCATATAATAGTAAAAATACAGCTTATCATTCCAAGAATGTCCCAACAAAAATAAACATAGGAATCAATGTGCATCAATGTTGTTTGCATCCACTATGACATACATACATATCTACACATAGGGGAAATACATTTTCCATCACTGCGATCAATGCAACCATCAATGTTCCATACAACACTTAAAATACATATTATCATTCGAAGGATGTCTGAGTATGTATCAACATTGTTTGCATCTAGTATGGAATATAGACATATCTACACATAGGAGAAATAAAGTGAAACACAGCAAAACCTAATATTGGATTATATTTGTTATTTTTAATTAATTTCTAAGCAAACTAATCCATAAACTTAAAATATTAGACTTATTTCATTTTTTAATAACCTTTTGTTAGTTAGTTTTCTTGTAAAAAAAATTATATGGTATCAATCTTCAGAAAAATATCTACACAATGAAAAAAAAGATTCAAAAAATGTTTAGTTGAGGTCCAATTATGTTGTCCGTACACGTTGATTTTTAAAAACAACAATTAAAGCCAATAAAAATTCAATAAAAAAATATTTAGAAAAAAATTACAAAAAAATATTGTCATCAGTCTTCATGTTGTTAGTTATCTTTCCCCAAAAGGAATTAGAAAAATAATTTTATTTGGGTTAGAAAGTGGTGTCCGTACACGTGCATGGTATGGTTAAAAAAAATACTTTTAAAACGTGGTTTTTATACATGCCTATCAAAATTCAATTTCTATCATCAGGGTATTTGAATAAATTACATATTTGGAAACTAGATTCAAAATTATAACTTTCATATCATTGACTTTTTATAAGATTCATTGTGTAAGTGCCTCAAATTTTAAGTCCAAGTGTGAAAAATTATGAAAAATAGTAAAAACACTTCAACTTTTTGAGCTTTTTGTGGACCCAACTTCTTGTATCAGCCCTTAGGTATCCCTCCAAGAAACCTTCTCCATCTTCTCAAAATGTGCAAGGGGTTAGTTGACCTAGTTTTTAAAATTTTACTCATTTACAACTTACCATCTCTCTACTTTGCATCCAACAACCTATTGAATACACTCTTGAAGAGGAAGGCGGACTCACTAGTTGGGAACCCATTTATGAGATAAACATTGTTGATGTTTGGCATCCAAATCTTTATGGTAAAGATCCACTTAATGCCAACAAAAAATTAGTTGCTTAATTATGTTTTTTACTTTCATCTTTTCTTTCAACATTTTACCACTATAATTTGTGGGTGTACCTTTGATAGTGCATGAGGATTGATTCGCTATGAAAGAAACATATGGAGTTCATTTCTAAAGCCTTTGATGAGGCATTTTTTCTAGAACGCCTCTAGATATGGTTCTCTTTCATTCTATAATTTTATAGTGCTTGTTGTTGACTTGAATTTTTCATCTTAATTGGTTATTTGTTGGGAGGGTTCCCCATAAAAACATGCTTAAAGAATGGGTGATAGATGTGGTATCCCATATTGGGTCCACCTTGATATTTCCTATAATTTTATTAATGTCGCTCCTCCCAAAAAGGAAGAGGGATGATTAGTAGATATTAATGAAAAATTAATTGTAATGCTAAGAATGGTAGTGTACTACCCAAAATTTCCATTAATAATGATGGTCAGTCACCTAGAACTAAGATGGTACTCCTTAAAAAAATCAAGACATGGGAAAATTTGGGTTCTCTCACATGTCGATTCATCCAATGTGGAAAATAATTATAAGCTCTAAAAAACATCATTGTTGACATATGTGTTATCTTCTAAAACAAAATCTATTATTTAGTCTCCAACTCCTCTCCCCTTGTGGTCCAACATTTTTCTCATTGTCCATCTAGGTATCTAGAAGAAGGAAACTATGTTACATATAAAAGAAGAAATAATCTAATGATAATTTAGATAAGTAGTTTCAATGGCCCTTTAGATGTTGAATTCTTCCAAAATTATATTGTTCTTAATGAGCTAGATAGAAAGGATATGACTCTTAACTCTTGCTACTGAATATTTTCTCCTAGTATGTTAAAGGTTTGATAGATCTCACAAATTATGTTTCTTATTATGTAATTATTTAAGCAAGACATTTTTATATAGAAATCATGATGTAGGCCTTCAATATTCCATCTTGCCAAGACTTATAGTTCTCTTTTTCAAGGTGATAGAAAAAGGATAAATTGAATAACTCATTATTGATTATGATAGAATTCTCTAATGAGTCAAACATAAACTAAGATAATAAAATTAATGCAGTAGATTACCCCCGAAAACACTCAGTCATGAGACCCCTTAAAAATTATGATCTTAACACTTTATACTTTGTGCTAATATAATTTTCAATTGCTCAAAAAATGAAGTGGTCTTGATCTTAGTACATTACATATGCTTTTTATTAGGTTAAAAATTTGATAGTAAAATTTCATATAGAATGGGATAGATCAAACTATACTGATGAAATATATATGCACTTTAAAAATAATTGCACAAAATAGGAGCTCGTATGAATCAACACAACCCCAAAAATTTTCAAAGAAATTTTTAACATCACCTATGAAAATTGAAATTTTTTATAGAAAAAATAAATACCAAAATTATTGAACAACCTACAAAATTATGAAGCACTATAAATATGACCTAGATTAAAAAATGCGTTGAAAAGAGAATGAGACAATATGAACCAAATTGGAGCCTTCAAAGGTCAAGAAAAAAAGAAAGAAATGAAGTGGTGAAAGAGAGTTTATTTGGGGAAGAAAGCTAATGACGTCATGCCAACATTAATAGATATAATATTTTTATTTTCTAGGATCTTCCTTAGACCAATGAAATATACAAATATAGTCAATTAAATTTAGAAAATTGTTATCCAAACTATGCAATTTCTTACTAGGATTTTGAAACCACATAGAAGTTCATAAAAATATTTCTTATGGGCACAATAGGTGTTTTCAGTGGTTGTATAATCTAAGACGATTTATTATTTATTGATTATAGGTTTTATTTTTCAAGATTTGGTAGTTAAGGTAACCAATGCAATTCATAAAAACATAATAATTTGATTGGAAATGCCATTGGTAGCACTGATTGTTACTAGTGGTGATGGGTATCATCCAATGTAACTTGTGGTACCTTGTCCATAGTCCATGGTGATAATACCTTGTACCTATAGGGTATAGGGAATAAATGTACAAAAGGTTCCTATTCACCTTCAATATGCTTATGCCACACTAACATTGATTCTTATTCCATAATGCCACATAGAGAATATTTAATGGAGTATTCTATTGGGTTAGTTATATGGATGAGAAATATTTTTTTTTATGGTTTTAGGAAAAGTGCTCTAATTTCTTGTTGCGACGTGAGGAAGATAAAGCTAAAGAAAAAGAAGATGATGATGGTTGGGGTCCTCCTCCTAATGTCACTCCAGACCCCACTGATGTATGGGGGAAGAAGATGGATGACAAAGACCCTCCTAGCTTTGTTGGCATTGTTTTGGCCGCTTAATGGCCTTTTTCATGTTTTTTATTATGGACTTTTAGGCTCCACCCATGTGACTGGTTATTTTTTTCTTTTCTAGGTTTTTCCCATGTGACTCTAGTGGTGTGCCTTCTTACCACCAACTTTTTTTGTGAATATGTATTTTAATCTCTAATTTAATATAGATTAATGCCTATTGATCAAAACAAAAATGATACTCAATATTTAGGTTTTTGGGCCTTCTAAACATGATGAAAAGTTTAAATTTGACCCATTTTTTTACAAGGATTAGGTACCTACCAGATCTATCACACGCATTCTAGCTTCAAATCCTTGTTGATTTGGCCTCATATGTCTAATTTAGAAAAAAATAAAAAAATAACTTTCTTGGATGCTTAGGACTCAATGATGTGATTTAGTTTTCTCCATTAGGTTGTAAAATGAACATACAATATAAAGACACAAAGAGGAAATGGCAACATCTAGTATTTCAATAAAAAATAATTTAATTTCTCGAAGCCATCATTTAATGTAGTAGAAGAGTACATACAACTTTTTAATGAAATATAACTTTTTTGCAACCTATATTTCAAAAATTACTAAGAAGAAGCAATTACATAAGCTCTAATACAATATGATATTTGACTATAGAGATAGCCACCCAAAATCAAGAAGCTTCAACGAATGCACAAGAGAAACCAAAAATGGAAGAATAATTCTATTCTATCAAAATATGCAAACATAAAATATTAATTCCATTGTATATACATAAAAGGATAATGCACAAGAGACCCTTGTATATATAAGAAATGGTGAGGCATAAGATAACATAAAATTATCACAAGTTTCATGATCATATTTTTTAAAAAGAGGGGTAAAATTTTATTAAATCCAGAAAGTTAGTACAAAGCAGAGGGCTAGGAGCCTAGAAAAATCAAGACAAACAAAACCAGCACTAATAGGGGAACTTGTGAGAGGTCCCATTTACTTCACCATATCTTTCCTAATAATCTCCTCAAGCTCTTTGGCACACTCTGGGGGTAGCTGAACCCACTGACTAATATCCCAACCATCCAAGCGGTCAGAGGTCCACTTAGCTAAACAATCAACTGCCATATTCAACTCCTGAGGAATATAAAAAAGGAAACAAAATAAAAAGACTCCCTTAAATTGAGAATTTGTTTGCCCACTAAAGCTAAATGCCACTTCATGTATTCAAATTTCTATTTATTCAACATATCCACCACAACTTGAGAGTCATAGTCACAGATGATCCTTCTCCATCCCATAGCATATCCTTTTTCAAGAGCTACAAGAACAACAAGGGCCTCCATAAAGTTATTAGTTTTTTTGCCCTTATACACATAAAAGAGGAATATCACATTTTCCCCACTATCGTGACCCACTCCACCAATTCCAACCTACCTAGGATTTCCCTTGGAAGGCCCATCAGTGTTGATGTTAAGAACTCCTAGTTGTGGAGGGGACCACTTACCAACCCACTGAGCCTTTTTTTTACCATGACGACTTCTAACCTATCTTTTCCAAGGAAAAACTCCAAGAACCTATCTGAAAATATCCAAGTTCTAAACAATACATAACTCGTTAGGATCCAAATCCACAGAATGATCATAGTTAGCATGAAAATTTTCCTGAACCATATGAATAATTCACAGCCATACTTGTTGCACCAACATACTCTTATCCTAAAAACTCCTTTGATTTCTCTCTAACCATAATTACCAAATAATAAAGCTTGGAACAATATCCCAAGTAGCATGAAGAAAAGGAGTCTTAGCTGGGGGTCTACCAAGACTATTCCATAAATCCACCAAAGAGGTGGCATGAATACAAGCATGTCTCAAAGCCTCCCACTAGAGATGCCAGATCCTCCTAGTGAAAGAACATTGGAAGAATAGATCAGACATGCTTTCTTCACTATCATGATAGAGAACACAAACTGAAGGCCCTCAAAACCCCTTCTT